>JARPMJ010003906.1:0-84757 GCA_033366665.1 Phoxinus dragarum
GCAATTCTGAGAAAATTACCTCTTTTTTAACGTGGAAACAATAGCCTAGGCTATTTATAGCAGGCAAATGAATATGGAAATTCGATAAGCGCGTGGCCAGGGGAAGGTATGCCTTGCGCAGAGCCTAACACACGCTCAGACTAATTTCCGATTTATATTTCTGAAGGCAATGTTATTTAAAGTTACAGAGATTAGTGCTCCTGTGAGCTAAATGCTGCTAATGACGTTTCGTTATGGAATACGTGAATACTTTTTTTGCTCTCAATAGTAAGTTTGCTGAATGACCATATTATTAGGGGGGCACATTGTGTCATCTGGGGGGCACTGCCCCCCCCTTTATAATAATTTAAGTGTGTAAATTATCTAATTCAAAACAAAATCAAATATTCTCTGTTTATGTAATCTGGATGAAAAGAGAGCGATGTCAGTTGTCCTCATTTCAGCTTAAATACTTTTAATGTGAACACGCCCACGGAAAGCGCGCTATTCAAACGCAAATGATCTGAGGCAATACATGCAAACTATGAACGCCCACATCAGCTCGATAAAACTCATAAAATTTCATCAGATTATTGTCTGTGAGGAATAATACTAATAATAATCCTGGAAAATGTACCTCAGAAGTGCTGGTATTTTGAGGAGCAACGGATCCAGCTGAGGAATAATAAGTTCTTTATTCTCAAGTGCTTTGATATAATAGCGATATGGAATAATTGTATCTGTAAACTGCATAAAGACTGTTTAAATATGAATCGCGTTTCTGTGTGTGAATGAATGAACGTGACAGATGCGAGCTGTAGTTTACTACAGCTGGCAAAAATACTGTTTTATTAATTGCGTTTCTGTGTGTGAATGAATGAACAGCTTTTACCAAGCTTGCTATACTGAGATGAGTAAAAATCTACTGAAACATGTTGAAATAAAATGTATTTGTATAAGCAACTTATTAAACTGCGAATTAACATTTATGCCCTAATATATCATAAACGATAGATGTTACAGACAAAATATGAAAGACAACATTTCGTTGACAAGTTTTGGATAGATTATAAAGTTTTTTACTGTAAAATAGACTGCCACATCAAATAAGCTTTTGTTCGCCAATTTCTGCTCATCTTAAATATAGTATGTTTTGTCAAAAATAAAGTCATCAACTAAGATGTTATTATAATGTTTGTTCCAATGTAGGCTATATTCAAACTAATGAATCATTAACTTTGAAATGCGTTTGTTAAAATGTATAGGCCCTACGTTTTTACAGAGAAATATATTTGAACAAGCATTTGATACACTGCCGATTTTGCAGGTTTTCCAACTTACAAAGCATGTAGAAGTCTGTAATTTTCAAAAATCCAGAAAATCACATTGTATGATTTTTAAATAATTAATTTGCATTTTATTGCATGATATAAGTATTTGAACACCCTCCTGTTCTCCACTCATTACCTGTATTAACTGCACCTGTTTGAACTCGTTACCTGTATAAAAGACACCTGTCCACACACTCAATCAAACAGACTCCAACCTCGCCACAATGACCAAGACCAGAGAGCTGTGTAAGGACGTCATGGGATACAATTGTAGACCTGCACAAGGCTGGGATGGGCTACAGGACAATACTTTTACTTTACTTTATACTTTATTTTGTCCCATCACTGGGAAATTTGTCTTGGACAACGAGCAAAGTCCATACATACAACAACATACATTAAAAATTAATAAAAATAAGTAAACATAACACATAATGGCAATCAATACGTACATGACAACATACATTAAAATAAATAAATAAAAAGTAAGTGAAGTTAGATACATAGAAGACACAATGGCAATTCATAATATTTTATCTGTTTAACACTTTGATTGCATTAGGAACAAAGGAATTTTTCAGTCGATTAGACCTGCACATCAAGACCCTATACCTCCTTCCTGATGGTAATCATTTAAAGTTGGCATTCAGGATATGAGTATCGTCTCCAACAATGTTCCTAGCATGGTTTAAAATTGAAGCATCGAACAACTCTTGTGGTGATCGTCTCTCCTCACCCCCTATAATTTTAAAGGCGGTGTGCACCAAACATCCTAATCCTGATTTTAATTGGACAGAGAGATTACCATACCATGCAGTAATACCATATCTAATCAAACTCTCGAAAATAGACTGGTAAAACAAATACATGATTCTCTGATTCACTCCAAACGCTTTTGAAGGGATACTCCACTTTTTTTTGGAAATAGGCTCATGTTACAACTCCCCCAGAGTTAAACAGTTGAGTTTTACCGTTTTCGAATCCATTCAGCCTAACTCTGGTTCTGACGGTACCAGTTTTAGCATAGCTAAGCATAGATAATTGATTCTGATGGGTCCAGTAGCATTTCTTTCAAAATGACCAACGAGTTTCAATATTTTTCCTATTTAAAACTCGACTCTTCTGTAGTTAAACCGTGTACTAAGATCGAAGGAAAAAGAAAAGTTGCGATTTTCCAAGCCTATATGGCTAGGAACTACTCTCATTCCGGCGTAAGAATCAAGGAACTGTGCGGCCGTACCATGGGTGCAGGCGTAATGATATGACGAAGCACCTAAAAAATAGTCCCCAGCTCAGTAACTTCCAACATGACTGGGACTAAGTTTGTGTAGTTTTTAGTCTGCAAATTAGGTTTCCTGTGCGATTAGCCATGGTTCTGTGCGTAGTAAAGGGCTATGATAGTAATGTCATCTAAATCGTCTCTCACAAATGTCTCCATGCTACAAGGCACGCTCCCTGTGCAAGCAGGTTGTCACGTTGGTTTGTTGACGGCAAGTGCTTCGTCATATCATTACGCCTGCTGCACCCATGGTACGGTCGCACAGTTCCTTGATTCTTACGCCGGAATGAGAGTAGTTCCTAGCCATATAGGCTTGGAAAATCGCAACTTGCATAAAGCTTTCTTACACAAGACATGTCATACAAATTTTAAATCAATATATTGTCTTATCTCAATGAGTATTCAGGATGATTTTCACATAGTTTTGGAGCAAATATTCTAGGCTACGTGACACAATTTTCAAAAGTCTTGTGAAGAAATAATCAGTTTGGGTTTCTTGACCTTATTTCAGTGACATTTTTTTTATTGTCATTTTCACAAACCACGCATAGATGTTATTATCTCAAAACTAAACATCTTTACTTACATGCTGCTGACATATTATTGTAGCTGAGTTTGTGCTGAATGCAGTGTAATAAGACTTTAGCCATGAAAATGTCACAAGTAACAGAAATAAGCGCAAATGTTATGCTGCGTTCACACCAAGCGCGAATATGCGTCAGGCGCGAGTGATTTCAATGTTAAGTCAATGGTAAGGCGCGTTTACGCGCGTCTGGAGTTCTTGCGGCGCGAATGAGGCGTTTGGCGCGGCGCGGTAGACGCGAATTCGCCTCATTCGCGCGTCTAGTTCGCGCGAATGACGCGAATTGAGCGTTTGGCGCGTGTGGCGCGATACGCGCGTTAAGCGCGAATTGTGCTTTTTGTGCATTCACGCGTTTGACGCGAATTCGCGTCTGCCGCCCGAGTTGAAAAATCTGAACTTCTGCGTCAAATTCGCGCCGCGTTAACCAATCAGGAGCCTGCTTGATGTTGTGGCGGCAGGCCCGCCCAGAGTCATTCATTCAAAATGGAGGAACGTATAATTTTAGCTGTGAGCAGTCGGCCGGAGTTGTACGACACGACTTCGTATATATACAGAGACAGAAATAAAAAGGACCTCACTCAGTTAAATTTTAATTTCTAGGTTAATGTCTAGGTTATAGCTAACTCAGTTTCACTAGTAAGATCACTGTGTTTATACAGAGAATCATGACACTTTCTAGGTTAATGTCTAGGTTATAGCTAACTTAGTATCACTAGAAAGATCACTGTGTTTATACAGAGACACGACAGTATCACGTCTGCCAATAGAATTTTAATTTCTAGGTTGATGTCTAGGTTATAGCTAACTCAGTATCACTAGAAAGATCACTGTATTACAGAGACACGACAATATCACGTCTGCCAATATAATATTTTAATTTCTAGGTTGATGTCTAACTTAACGTTAGGTTATAGCAGTTAACGGAGTAACTTACGTTATCACTAGAAAGAGCGCCAACAGTGGTATCCGTACCACAGTTTAAAAAAAATATTGATAGCATAGCAAATACTGTATTTAAAATAGCATATACATTTACTAACCGAAGACAGATGGACAGGCGCTCCGCAGCTGGGATAGAGCGCCTGTAGTTGGTGTCCTGGAGGGTGATCCTCGCTCCGATGCGGGACAGCAGGTCATCAAACTGGGCGCGGGACAGGCGGAAGTACCGCTGAAACCGGCCGTCATCCAGCCGCAGCTCCTGGAGCAAATGGTGAAATTCGCCAAACTGGGTTCGCCTCCGAAGGGTCTGGTGGACCCAAATACGGCGACGATGATCCCTACGCCGCTGTTCTGCTCTCCAGAGTAAATACAGTGCGGTTGACTCTCTCGGTAAATGATCGCTCATCAGACATCTTGTAAAAAAGATGGCCGCCAGCGGGTCTCGAAACTGACTTTCGCCTCTTGACGCGCGTGACGCGCGTAAATTTCGCTTCAAACTTTTTTTTTTTACGCGCGTCAATTCCGCTCTTGACGCGCGAATGAACACAAAGTGGTCACGCGAATAACCAGACGCGGCAGGCGCGAATTTTGACGCATATTCGCGTTTGGTGTGAACGCAGCATTAGAGCATGTCAGAACACCTCCCGGACCCAGAAAACACCTCAGACCCCAGAGGGTTAAGGTCAATACCAGACAGATAAAATTGAGGAAATAACAGTTTCCTGTCCTCCCTACTCCTGACAATCATAAAATGACTCTTATTTGCATTATATTTACCGGTAATGTCAAAATCTGAGCCATACTGAGAACCAGTGGTGTAGTCTAGTTTTTTGTAGTGAGTATACTGTGACCCCCCGCCTAACCCGTCTCATACTAACCCGTCTCATCACCCCATAAGCACCACCACACTCACTAATGCATACAGTAGCCTATGCAACGACATGTAATTGAGAGCATTATGAGACTAAGTGTTATCAACATGTCAATTTATTATAAGCAACAAGACTTTAACAGCCAATGACATTAACAGCTGAGGAGACTGGACTGATTTTCTACTGTTTAGTGTTAATCACCATTTAACTCAGCCAGTTAAGAGCTACATTTAGCCTTAGATGTTATATGAATATGGTCCCTGAAGCACAGGTTTTATCAGCTGACAATAATAATAATAAAAAAAACATTATAATCACAAATACAAATTTACTTTTAGAAATGGTGTTTTTGAAAGAAAATGGTGTTATTGTTTTGGCAAGTTTACTGTTTAAATTAAAACATGTATGAAAACTTGTGTGATATTCCTTTTTGAAATAAGTTTTAATAGATTGCATTATTATTATTATTATTTTACAGTACATTTTACTGTGCAATTTCTTTCATAATTTCTTTGAGTTTATACCGAACTTTTATTTTGACAGGTTGTCGTAAAGACATTGCAGTTTCTGTGTGTGTATGATACGAATGAATGACGATAGTTTTATCAAATGAAATGGTGAAATTCTCATGAAGTGACTCTCATAGCAGCTCTGTGATGAAGTGCACATGTGTAGCCTACATCATGTCCTCATAGTTAGTGAAGCGCTGAAAACACCACGAGCGCCACGCGCGCATCAGTGTGTGTGTGTAGTAGAGCACACATTGAGCGCTCATTCCCAGAGACGCGTTGAACAACTGCAGTCTCTTTGAGTTTTTAATATTCACAGACACTAGTCGAGATTTGATTCATTGTACAGCCCTACTTTTGATTTATTCATTAAAAAAATTACCAAATTCCGTGACGTTCTGCTTTATACAGTTGTGAGTGGATTCCGCGATTTGATCTGTGTCCATTGCAAACACAGACGCGGTGAATTTATGAATGAAAGTGTGAAAGTTCTGTCACAAAACGAAGTTGTTACGTATCCTCACGCTTTTTTTAGTGGGTATACGGAAATACTTGGCATTTCCTAGTGGGTATACGGCGTATACCTGTGTATCACGTAGACTACACCACTGCTGAGAACAGATCCTCAATAACTGTTGAAGGCCAGCACGATATGGACAGAAGATAACCAAATCATCGGCATTCATTAAGTGGTTGATGATAGTGTTACCGACCAAACAACCAGTTCTACAGCTGTTTAGCAGTTTCGATAAATCGTCCATATACCAAACATACCAAAAAGCCAGAATTCTCACTAGAACTCCTCTGTTGTGTAACTTATAGGGTAATTGTTCATGATTTACACGATCAAAGGCTTTAGAGGGATCAATCAAACAAATACAATTTTTGGAATTATGCCTTTTATACAAATCTAAAATATCCTTTAAAGCAGATATCTTATCCATACCACATGCCTTAGTATATTTTAACATCATAACTGCATCATAGACTTATTGTGGGGAAACAGTCTCATCTTCATTATTACCAATGTTACCTACTGCAAACAAATAACTTTTAACACAGTTGAACAGCTCATAATAATGTTTCTGCCATAACTGAGTAATTTTCTTGTGACCACTTATACCATCAATATTCGTTGGCACAGATGTTTTACAATTATTTATTCTTTTGACTTCTTGCCAGAAATCATTTGGATTATTTTTTGCAGTTTCATTGCAAGTGACTCCGACCTCATTTTTTTTTTCCCCCTCTTTATAAAACAATCTTATAATCAAATAAAGGCAAGTGCACACTACAGGATTTTAAAACGTCGGGCTGAACTGTGCAGTTCACACTACATGACTTGCTCTCTGTGAAATCAGGAGTGTTCAAGTTGTTGAGCTGTTCACACCACACGACACACCGTGATTGATCCGTAACAGGAGGTAACTCACTACACGAGTTGACAACAACTCTGTCTTCCAATGATTCTATCTTGTCTACAAACCACGTTTTATCACGAAGAAATCACGCGATAAAACGAACCGGAAATGACGCAATACAGCACGCGCGCCACTACCCAGCGAAGAAGAACACAAGTGCACAACACGCGAGTCTTTGTTTGAATATGGACGTCAGACAGAAATTAGTGCTGCAAACTGTTTGCGCGATGATTTGCTCTGGAAAAAAAAAAAAAAATTCCCATAGACAGTATAAACGGTATTTTCCCAGTGACCTCAACCCATGCCTTGCTCTGATTGGCTGTAGCTCATGGCATCACATGTGGTTGAGTCGTGCGACAGCTCCAGATATCTAGCATGCTAGATATTTTTCTGGGCTCGGCGACGCGTCTGCGAGGCGTCTGCGAGCGTCTTTGATGCGTTGTTGGCTCTTTCATACTAACAGATTGGCGAGCGTTCATCGGCCGCTAATCCCCCGCGATTTGCACGCGATAACAACCCGACCTGTCGGCGAGCTCAACGATTTGCAAATCGGGCTTAAATCGGGCTTAAAATCCTGTAGTGTGAACTAGGCTTAAGGGACCATGTTTATGTCTACCTAACTCAGCCCAAGCTTTAAAAGCCCCTTAGCTTGGCTTTGTACATCTTGGTCTTGTACAGAGGCCTGCTTGAGGCTAGAAGGGAGTCCACAATACTATCACACAAGGAAAACAACTCAATACCATGTTGTTGGTTCTTGCATTTAATATCACAACATGCAGCCGCGTCTTTTGATAAGTCAATATTAATTAACAACATGTCAGACTGACCACAAAATACTTTAAGATCCTCCTCTGTCAAGTTAGACCAGTCTATTTTCCAAACACGCATATCGTTATTCACCGACAAAAGAGTAGGTAAATTGCCCTGATTTATAGCTAAATAAAAGGGCACATGATCAGTAGTGGCAAATTCATAACTAATCCTCATAGTCTCAATGGAGTCATGTGCATCAGCCGTTCAGATGCAGTGATCTAACCATGAAGTTGTGTGCCACGCCTCACTGATGTAATTGGAGCTATTATCAGGTAAATGCACTTTACTAGAGGGAATCAAACCATTATCAGAACAAAACTGCATTAAATGATTTGCAAATAAGGAACTACCATCAGAAACATCTGCATTCATATCACCCATAATAAAAAAAGCAGGTGGAAACATTATCTTGAATGAAAGCCATGACACAAGCCAACCTGTTGAGATATTCATCTTCATTCTGGGAACTCTCATAGGGTGTATATGTTCAGAATGATAATTATTTTTCCACCATAACTAAATTCAATTCCTATAGCCCAGTCAACATCAAGTCTGACCACGTTAACTAGCTGATCAAACTTTTTGTGCCATAAATACGGCAACGCCGCCAGGTATTCTGCCATGAACTTTTCCAGCACTCAAGTCGGTTGTAGATTCACCTGCACCATAGAAGTCTTTATGAAGGAAGTTCAGTCTTTCCAAATCCTGCTTCGCTAAAAAAGTCTCTTGAACACACAGTACATCACATGTCTCCAGTAGTTTATCCACCACAAAGCGGCGTGATTTATCTGATGCATATGTCACAGGCCGGGGTGGCCTCCTCCCGTGTCTCACACCACCCCTATTAAGTGTACCACCTCGAGGAGTTACCCAAAGACACCACGAGACCAGTCAAGGTAAAACATTGTTATTTTATTGAATTTTATTGAAATAGGCTAAATCCTAAACTAAAAGAACACAGGCTGATCCGACTCTCTTCTTCGTCGGGCTGCGTAGTGAACTGCAAAGTTCACACAGCGGTTCCTCTTCGGACAGCCAGAGGCAAGTAATGGAGCAAACACTGGTAAGGAATGCACACAGCGGTTCCTCTTCGGGCGGCCTGGGGTAAGTAATGGAGCAAACACTGGTAAGGAATGCACACAGCGGTTCCTCTTCGGGCGGCCTGGGGTAAGTAATGGAGCAGACACTGGGAAGGGGTTCACACAGCAATTTCTCTTCGGGCGGCCTGGGGTAAGTAATGGAGCAGACACTGGGAAGGGGTTCACACAGCAATTCCTCTTTGGACAGCCTGGGGTAAGTAATGGAGCGGACACTGGTAAGGGGTCCGCACAGCGATTCCTCTTCGGACAGCCTGGGGTAAGTAATGGAGCGGACACTGGAAAGGGACTCACACAGCGATTCCTCTTCGGACAGCCAGAGGTAGCAGACACTGGAAAGGGATTCACACAGCGATTCCTCTTCGGACAGCCAGAGGTAGCAGACACTGGAAGGGGATTCACACAGCGATTCCTCTTCGGACAGCCAGAGGTAAGTAATGGAGCAGACACTGGTAAGGAATACACACAGCGGTTCCTCTTCGGCAGCCAGAGGTAAGTAATGGAGCAGACACTGGTGAGGGGTTCACACAGCGATTCCTCTTCGGACAGCCTGAGGTAAGTAATGGAGTGGACAATGGTATGGGGTTCACACAGCGATTCCTCTTCGGACAGCCTGAGGTAAGTAATGGAGCGGGCACTGGTAAGGGGTCCGCACAGCGATTCCTCTTCGGACAGCCTGAGGTAAGTAATGGAGCGGACACTGGTAAGGGGTCCGCACAGTGATTCCTCTTCGGACAGCCTGAGGTAAGTAATGGAGCGGACACTGGTAAGGGGTCCGCACAGCGATTCCTCTTCGGACAGCCCTTTCCAACAGGAATAGCTCAATAGCCTGGTAGCAAATCTTGCCAGGAAATCAAACAACAGTGCATGAGTGTGCAACAAATCCTCTTTAAGTCAGACAGTAATCAGGTACTCACACCAGGGATCTCCTTCAGTGTGAACAGCTCAATAGACAGATAATGCTTCCTCTTCGAGTCAGGGAGTCAAACAGCAATGCATGAATATTCAACAAATCCTCTTCAAATCCGACAGGATGGAGCTGCACTCCTTTACAGCATACACTCAACACACAGCAGTTAGTTAGTTTCAATTCGGCACTCGAGACCAACGAGTAGGCCAACTGGGGACACAAAATCATAATGTCCACACCTGTGCATGTATCAATCACTTCAAATGGTCACACGTGTTCACTTCACACTAAGCACTGCAACTCACAACAACTCACCGTGAATAAGGTCTCCACTCGTGGTCCCAGCCGACTCCCTCCTCTCAATTGACGAAACTGTACATCCAAAACTCTGTGGGAAGTATACTATGAACACACAACTGGCATTAGAGGCTTCAAACCAGATTTCAATAAACTCCAGGACAGTTTCACCAAACTGTTGCATACAGCGGGTACTGAAGGCATTGGGTTTCCTAATAAGAATCACAGATGACATTTAACTGCTTGACGAAGTAACATAGTTCCACTGCCTCTCTTCCTCTGTTAGTAGCATCTCCCTTTATGGATCAAGATCCATCAAACCGCTGATTTAAGGCTCCTTCTTCCTAATGTGCAGTCTCTCCCCGCTCTGTGTGTCTTCTTCTCTCCACACAAACATGTCCTTTTATAATCCCCCTCGCAAATGCATGTTTCTCAATCTCCGCTCGTTACACAGCTGACGCTCATTTCCCCATTTACTAAGCCCGGCTGGACTGTTTACCCGGAAGGACCCGGAACCGGCCTGGTGTTACATCGAAATCGCTCCCACAGGGAAACAACATTGGGCAAAAAGAGTTCCGCTTCACGTCACCCCATGACACATTCATACAGAATTCTGTTTTTTATGAGCTGACGTGGGTACAAGGTTGCGAGAAGCATGGCTCAAAAATACTCACTGCAACAGTTTAAGCCTGTAAAATCCAAAGAGTAACTGTGTACTCAGCACCTAGTAAACACCTTTCCTAAGTAGGCCTACACTGCATAGTTTGTGATTAATAACATTGTTAACACTTTACAATAAGGTTAGTTAATTAGTTAACATTAGTTACTGTAGTTAACATGGACAAATAATGAACACCACTTTTGCAGCATTTATTAATCTAATAAAAAAAATACTAATTTATTGATACATCATTAAAAAAGGTTTGTATTTGTTAACATTAGTTAATACACTGTGAACTAACATGAACAAACAACGAACAGCTGGGTTTTTACACTAATGATTGTATCAATGTAAATGTTCATTGTTAGTTCATGCTAGTTAATACATTAAAGGTACACTATGTAGGAAATCCGTTTTTGTCAAACAGCGACCCCTAGAGTAGCTGTGGATTATTTTAATTTAACGTTACTGTCGTAAATACCACTCACGCAGAGCCGTCTCTGTACTCACGGCCTGATCACCTACCCCTGTATACCGGTACATGTTTAGTAGGATGGAAGCTGTAAAGAATGGAAATAAGGTGTGGCCCCTTTAAGAGCTGCGTGCGCCCTGTTGAACTGTCGGCTTTCTGTTTTGTATGCGCGCCTCGAACACCCCATATATGCGGGTTATTTCTGTTTGATGCTCATTCTCATCCTATTTTTGTTTATCAAGTAACGCTGTGGACGGTAGAATGTGTGACAGACAGTTACATGAGTTCGATTGGGGAATAAAGTGAACAGGCACAAATAGCCTCCAAAGATGTCTACTAATCCATCAACAAGAACGCCAGGTCAGCCTCGCTGTTGCATGCATTGCTGCTTTTTAGCTCTCACCAACGAGTGAAAGCCTGACCGAGTGAGACTCTTGTCCGGTTCCACATGCAGTCAGTTTCTCGTTTTCTTTTCCTTGATTCTTCCGATTTCTTCATCTACTCTGCCATGATGCACGTCTGAAATGCGTGCTAGTGTCTTCCATAGAGGCTGCTTCATATGTTGTTAATGTATGTTACTTCGTGCCATAAAGCAAGTTGTGATTCTCGTGAGATTTGTCGGGGCTCCACCTCTCAAACTTGCATTGCTAGTTTTTCCAGCGGCGTCTCCCCCAGGCTTTGCTTTCGGGATGATTCGCCCTACTACTAGTTCGTTTACCATCAAAATTATTTTGAAGCCTTTTATATTAAGGTACAATTCTTACATAGTGTGCCTTTAACTAATGTTAATTAATGAGATCTTATTGTAAAGTGTTACCATAACATCATTAGGTATTTTTGTGATTCTTTAAAAATCTGTAAATAAATAAATGCAGACATATAACTTGCCAACCGCTCTCTCTGGGTCAGCGGAGACTTTTGGGATAACCACTGGCTGATCATTTGCATCAGGGACCAGATGATAACACCAGATTGATCATAAGTGTCAAATAAGGACATTTTTGCTTGTGGTAATCAGATTATAATCCCGTGCCATTAAGCTGTCACTAAATATCATTTTATTGTATTTATTTATGATTGTCATGATTCCTGTCTTGTGTTCCCCTTGTTTCTCATTGTGTTCTTGGTTTCTTGGTCTCTGTTATGGTCTTGTTTGTTTATTTTGATTATAAAACGATTTTGAATTTGGATCTAGCTACCCTTTGTTTCTTGAGTTCACCCTTAGTTACAGAAGACCTTACTAAAGGTGGATCCAGCAATTCATTTAATTAGGCTCCGGCAAGGCAACCGTTCCCTTAAGGACCACACTAAAGATTTTTTGGATATTGCCTACTTCACCCTTATTGACTATTACTGCCACAGACTCAATGACCACTATCAACACATATTCATGCGTCAAGACAAAGGGGAGCTGTAGCGCTGCTGGTATCCCTTGTATCATCTGGTGCTCTTGAAAGGGTTAAATGGGACAAGATGGTTGCCGGTATGCCTGTATCTTTGGACAAGATGGCCACCACACCAGAACCCACTGACAAGATGGCCGCTGCTATGCCTGAGCCCTCTGCCAAGATGGGCCATAGCCCTCGGAGTTTGCAGTGTTGACCATATGGGCTACGGCAGTCTTGTGTGTGGAGCGTCCAGTGATGGATCCACCCCCTGACCAGCTGGCGCCCCCCTGTCCGCCTCCATTGCCTGCTCTGCCCTGGACGCCGGTACTGCCTGATATGCCCTGGCAGCCTGCTCTGCCTACGCCGCCCTGGCCGCCTGTCCTGCAATCTCTAGGCCCTCTTTGACTCCACTCCACGGACCTGGACCCTTTTGTTATTTCCTGTTTTGTGCCATGTTTTGCAGTTCTTTGTAGTTTTTCATGTTGATTAGTCTTCCCCTGGTGTGTCTTGTTAACTTGTTAAGCTTGTTTACCCCTGTGTTTCCGGTGTTCTTTGTCAGGTCTTGTCCTACATGGATGTGCGTTTGGTGTTTCTCATTCTGTTCTTGGTTTCCTGGTCTCTGTTATGGTTTTGTTTGTTTATTTTAATTATTAAACAATTTTGCATTTGCATCCAGCTCCCCATTTGCTTCTTGAGTTCACCCTGTGTTATAATGCTACTTCATATTATGTTAGTTGGGGGTTTAAGAATACACAAAACCGACGGTTCGGTACATACCATGGTTTTGAAGTCATGGTTTGGTACGAAATCTGGTGTGAAATTAGATAAACGTAGGGGGGCGCATGATCTAAAAGGTTTAAAACCACTTACAACCACCACACCATGGCTGTATGTATACCAAAAAGAAATATTTTAAACCCCAAATATTAAAGGGGTGGTGTAATGCCTTTTTCACAAGATGTAAAATAAGTCTTTGATGTTCTCAGAGTGTGTATGTGAAGTTTAAGCTCAAAATACCCCACAGATAGTTGTATATAGCATGGTAAAACATTAAGTGTGGCATGTAAACACAAAATGGCATGTAAAACCATATAAAATAACAATATCCCTCTTTGCACAAAGAAATATGCCTCATTGTAAAATCTACAAACAACAGGATTATGTCCATGGTGGTAGACACATGATCAGGGCTGGACTGGGACAAAAAAAATCAGCCTTGGCATTTTGGCCACAATAATAAAAATAGCACAGTAATAGTTTCTATCACTCACTCGTTTCTCTCTACCCGGCCTTTCCGAACTTACCGCTATAACTGCCGGTGCAAAATAAAAACAGGAATTTCACAACAATTATAGAGAATATGAGCGTGTGCTGCTACACTATTAAAAGTTATTAATTCAGGTTGGACATCACTGAAGGCCTAGTTGTGAAATGCACGGCCCGCCACTGATATATATATATATATATATATATATAAAACAACATTGATAGTATACAATATAATTTAACACATTCATGTGTCTTGTCTCATTTATCATTGCAGCCTTATTTCAGTTGATTTTCTGTATACTGAATATTTATTTTTGGACTGATAGTGGTTAATAAAGTCCAATAATGGTATGAGAGAGTGTCAGTGGTGATATCATTGTGTTCCTGTCGGTCAGTGTTAGAGGATCTGTGTAACAACTGAGGCTTAGCCTTACAGTTAGCCTGCCCTGGACCAGAGGGTTGTTTCTTAAAACAAGATTAGAATACAAGCCAGGCTTATTTTGGTTAGTCAGACTTATTGTCGGTTGATTCTGTTTCATAAAGCAAACTTAAAATACTTCAAACTCAGTTACCCTGGCAACTTATGCTGGGAAACTAGCCTGTTCCAGGGCAGGCTAACTGTCAGGCTAAGCCTCAGTTGTTACACAGATCCTCTAACACTGACCAATGCACGGGTTTCTGTGCAACGTCATCACGTAGATGCGCGCGCATCTAAGAGGCAGAAAGCAACAGTCTTTACGACTATATCTAGCAAAAGCAGAGATGACGCGGAGCTGTTGTGCTGTAAACTAACCTAAATGCATAGGGTATGTCATGTTTTTATGATTCGCAAACTTAGTTGGACAATTTCATACTAGTCAACTAACTAACTTTTTACATAATGTTATATTAATATGCAAATGAAACACAAGCAAACAGATTCAACTCTGAAATTGCAGTTTATTATTGAGTCAACAAGAATTTACAAACAATGCGAAATCTACGTTAATTACAATGTTCTTTTACAGAACTCGGCATAACATATAGCGGTCTTGCCTCTTGGATGCGCGCGCATCCGGTATTGTTTGTATACAAGAAACCTGTGTATAGTAACACAATGACGGACACTCTCTCATACCATTATTTGACTTTATTAACCACTATCAGTCAAAAAATAAATATACAGTAAAGAAAATCAACTTAAATAAGGCTATAATAAATGATAATTAAAAAAAAAATGTTTTTACATAAACATTTGATAGTATACAATATAATTTAACACGTTTGTAGGTCTATTGTGTCTCATTTATCATTTCAGCCTATCTCTCTATTCTATCCTATCTGTACTCTTTAGCCTATCCTTCTTTATTGTGACAGTTCCACAATATATATATTTTCTCTTCTGCAGGTAATATTCCTCTACAAGAATGTTTACACATTTAATTAGCAAGTCTTTGTAATACTCAAGTTGCTGAATTTCTTATGTTATGCAGGGTCAACTGAAAGATAAAGTTTAGTTAAGATAAAGTACAACCTTATTAAAAGGGTAAGACTCCATTGAAATGCGATTTTAATGTCACATACTTAGATGTTTTCACCGCAAGTGAAAGTGGGCTCTTTTCCCCACTCTAGATTCAATCAACAACCCATTTCATCATACAATAAGGCCCCCAGACACCATCTGTGCATTTGAGCAAGCCTCCAATAATGTCAATTTAATTTAGAATTCCTTCTATTTGGACCACTGGTAGAGCCCCTGAGGTCTCATCTCTTTGTCAGTTCTCTACTTTAACCAATGTTTCATTTATGGAAATGAGGAAATCTTTATCAAATCAGCAAATACCTCAATCAATCTCACTGCATCAGGAAATTCAGATGTTACTAATAGTGTTTTCATCATAGACACATAGACCTGTCATTGACAACAAACCAAAAATGTGTTTCTTTTAAATAAGTCATATTATACTGTATTACCTTAAAATTACTCCATTCACTAAAAAATAAATGAATCAATTGTATTAATTATTTAATACATAAATATATAACAGTTTTCTTTTAAAAGATTTAAGAGTGATGTATATTTTTTTGATCCACTGGTTTCACCAAACAGAATTGCAAAAATTCTGACTTTTCAAATGGGTTTTCCAAACACTCCCACTGGTCGGATAAAAGGGTGTTGCTGTGTCGGGCTGGGCTGAGCTTGTGTTTCTTCAAAGCAAAAATGTTTGCAATTTCTGTCTTTAATAACATTCTGTGATTCCCAAAACCATAGTTCCAATGAACATTTGCAAGCAAAATGCAGTATGACAGGCAATCTGCATTACCAAAGATAAACTAATGGTAAATAAAAATAGTAGTTCTTAGCTGCCACGTTTGTTAATTACAGAAATAATCTGATATTAATTAAAAACAATAGCATTTTATATATTATATTTAAATAATTTTTATAGTACCAAAGAGCTGCAGTGTTTACATTTTTCGGGGGAATCAACGCATGAATATTTAGCTGGGATGGGTAAAAAGTATTTTACTGTTGAAAAAAAAAAGAGAAAGTTAAAATATTACCAAGTAATTACTGGAAACAGTCCCCATGTGCCCCTTGTTGTAAATAACATAACTAGTAGATCAAAACAAGTCTTAATTTATCAAACTATATTGCTCTTCTTCAATTCAGGACCTGGGGCAACACATTTCTATTAATGATGCAACCACTGCACAGTCACTAAAATAACGTAAATAAATGCATCTGTTGACACCATTATTTTCTGCAACTTTGCTATTACAGCTATTGAAAAGCATCAGCAGGATTTATTGGCTTAATGACACAATATACCACGGATTATTAATCAGTTTATCATCTAATATATAGCTATAGCTGACATTATGCATTTAAAGCTTTGTTTGTTTCATAACCTAATGAACACATTTCAGCAAAGATACTTCAGAGAAAGTATATTGATTACTGAATTTACACAATGTTGAGCTTACTGTAAGAGCACCATAATGTGTCGTACATGACTTGCGGGCAACTTGCCCATAAGAAAGAAAAATCACAAATGAGTCCTCTTTAATATCTCAATTGTTTCTGTAGACTGCAATGGTATTAAATGGCAAGTACTTTTATGTATTCATTGTTTTTATCCAATACAAAATTTGCAAGAATGAATTGCAAGCTTCCCTGTTGTTGGAGCCGCTGATGGAACTCATGTTTGCATCATCACTCCAACTGTAAATGAGGAGACATATATCCATAGAAAAGGATTCCGTAGCACTTTTACATTTTTTATTTATGTAATAATATACCTATAATAGCGAACATGTATCTAGGTTAAAGTTAAAGCGAGCTGCCATGCCAGACGGATAAGTCCTTTTCATGTTTAACAAATCAAATCATGCATTTTCTACCTACCGTGAGTAAGCACTGCACCAGTTTGAAAAAGGTAAACGCATAACGAGCGTAACGTTAGTTACTGTTGCTATGCCCGACAAGCTAAGCCGCTCTCATGCCACACCATGTTCTCGCGCAGTGAGAAATACATCGTGGAGCAGAGAGGAGACTGACAGTACAGATCAGACTAGGTTACTTTTCGGTTACTTTTATATTAAACGTATTAAACAAAGTCTCACCTTTCAAATTTGGTCATTTTTTTATATAAATTTAAACAAATACCGTTTTGTGGCTCTTTAATGTGTCTGTCAGATCGCTGTATAGCATCAGTTAAAGCTGCTCGTGAACTTATCATCTCTTTCTTCTAGTTAATTTATAGCATCATATAAACATGAATGAACATAAGAAGGAATGTTGTTTTAACCGCGGAAAGACGTCAGTACACTCCGTTTTTCAAGTTCAAATCCTCCCATGTTAATCTACTAACTCTCCTGACTGCTTTGTCAGACAAAATGGCGGATGGCGCAGTATGATTGATGAGATCACCTGTCAATCAAGCTCCCTGCGAAGGGTCAATTGAGCATCCACATCAAAGAGCAGGGCCTCGCACACCACCTGCGACGGCACTGTATATTACACAATATTTTTGCTCTTTCTGGTGGGCAGTTAAGCGCCATCTGAACATAACTTGTGTCTGCAATTGGTCTCCAATTTGTCCCATTTATAGTGGGGTCAGAGGGTGGATTGTAGTTGGCCAACAGAGAAACTGCTCACAGCCAACTTGAGGTTGCTCTCTGGGTCAGGACAAATCCAACATAGCTGGTTATAAAATACTTATATCAAAACCAGGGGATCTTCCTCAGAGGAATCAAGGGAGGCAATTCCTCCTAAAAAATACAAGTACAAAGGCTACACTGTCTTCGAGAAGCCTTCTACAACTTGCAATTAAGGTACGTTCGCCAGACGATGGTGCCTGGATTGCTGCTCCTCTGTAGCATTCTGGTGAGTATGACATTTTTCTTTCAGATGCCTTCGGGACCACTGTGTTTCTGTATGGGCAACACCCACTCAGAAGCAGCGCTGCCTGAGTCCATCTGGCCTCAATCAATAGTGGACCTTAAAGACCCCAGAGATGAGCTCATGCCGACTAAGTGTCCGCTTCCTCTCACCCAACCCTTTCTGGCTTCTCATGCTCCACGCACCATGGTGGAGCTGCGAGTCCAGAGTGGAGACTACAGATAAGGGTGTTCATGCCGGCACAGGTCCTGCATTCCCCCACTCTCTAAACGTGCAGCTCCCTGCCTCAGACTGGCTATCTTCTATTTACAAAGCACAAATTGTTACAGCTCCTTACTCATTCACACGATATAAGCAGCCCCCTGCCTCAGCGCAGCAGTCTGCCGTGTACAGAAAACAAAAATTGTCTGGCCGCTCACTCATTCACACGACATATGTGTTAGATAATCTTCTGGGATCAACGCTACTATGGCTATATTGGTTTAAAATATTGGTTATCGGTCGACTTGATCTGTAATAATCACTAATCAGTAATGGCATCAGCCCTGAAAATCACATATCGGTCGACCCCTAGTTCACACTAATAATTTGATTTAATTATTAAAACGGAGTATGTGTATTTTCCGTGCTGTCCGGGGGAGTGCTCCGATCTCAGAATGTCGCCCGAACCCAGAGTATTCCCCTGTATCCCTGGCTGGGATAGTAATTAGCCAAGAGTGAGGAGTTGGGGTGGCAGAGGGATGCAGAAAAGACTATTGAGGAACACAGGTCGGCTATATATTATATATATATATATAGGCCTCCAATCAAACTGATTGGGTAGATCTTTTGAACATGCTCCTCCCGAACTTTGTTGATAAAAAATAATTTATTGATGCAATGTTGAAAGATCCAAACTCGAAAGAGAATGTCTCTGGTTACCTAACGTAACCTAGGGAACGAGACATTGCATAAGCTGTTGTGTTACATTGCTCAGAGTCTTTGCTAGCTACGCTCTGCTTCAGTCCAAAGATTTTGAGGGAATGATGTTCAGCGTTGCCTGATAGAGCGGAGGAAGCCCACCACTATTTTGCACGCTTGAAAGCCATTGGCAGGCAAATTCTTGCCTGCGAGATTTCATAGGGCTTCAGAAGTCCAGGAGAAAAGGTGTTTACCCATAGTGTAAGCTACTGATGCAATATCTCGTTCCCACCTCTCAGGGAACCGAGGTAACTTAAGGTAACTAGAGACGTTATCAGTCCAGTTTCAGAGTGCTAAATACAGTAACACTGACACATTTGTTTGCCTATTAATGATAGTGATAAACACGTTTTAGGAACTAACTGATTCCCTTACATTTTCACGACTCACATGCTTGCTATATGCTGGCCAAAGGTTTGTGTCTACATTTGTATTATTTCTACACATGTGAAGTTTATTTATTGGTGTGCTTCTGAAATTAAACATTATATACAAGTGATTTTCAGACAATTGACCTATTACTGTTGTTGTCTCATGGACTGCATGAAATGAACATGGAAATCACTTACACTCAATATAATTGTTGCTCAAACAGCTCGACCTGCATAAATGGAAAACTAACCAAACGGGAAGACGATATACACTGGAGACTTGACAGACAGCAGGAAACCACATCACTAAAAGAACAGGACACAAGGGCTTGTTCTTTCTGCAGGGGAAATCTGCTAATTAGCTGTTGAGAAAGACTGACATTTGCTGTTGCTGACTAATTTAACATTATATATATATATATATATATATATATATATTATATAATATATATATATATATATATATATATATATATATACCGATTAGGCATAACATAATGACCACTGACAGGTGAAGTGAATAACACTGATTATCTCTTCATCACGGCACCTGTTAGTGGGTGGGATATATTAGGCAGCAAGTGAACATGTTGTCCTCAAAGTTGATGTGTTAGAAGCAAGAAAAATGGGCAAGCGTAAGGATTGAGCGAGTTTGACAAGGGCCAAATTGTGATGGCTAGATGACTGGGCCAGAACATCTCCAAAACTGCAACTCTTATGGGGTGTTACCGGTCTGCAGTGGTCAGTATCTATCAAAAGTGGTCCAAAAAAGGAACCATGATGAACCAGCGTAAGGGTCATGTGCGACCGAGATTCATTGGTGCACGTGGGGAGCGAAGACTGACTTGTGCGGTCTGATCCAACAAATGAGCTACTGTAGAACTCTGTACTGTACTCAAGAAGTTAATGGTGGTTCTGATAGAAAGGTGTCAGAATACACAGTGCATCGCAGTTTGTTGCGTATGGGGCTACATAGCCACAGACAAGTCAGGGTGCCCATGCTGACACCTGTCCACTGCCGAAAGTGCCAACAGTGGTCATGTGAGCATCAGAACTAGACCACGGAGCAATGGAAGAAGGTGGCCTGGTCTGGTGAATCATGTTTCCTTTTACGGCACGTGGATGGCCAGGTGCGTCGCTTACCTGGGGAACACATGGCACCAGGATGCACTATGGGAAGAAGCCAAGGCGGTAGAGGCAGTGTGATGCTTTCGGAAATGTTCTGTAGGGAAACATGTGGATGTTACTTTGACCCATACCTCCTACCTAAGCATTGTTGCAGACCATGCACATCTTTTCATGGAAACGGTGCTCCCTGGTGGCTGTGGCCTCTTTCAGAAGGATAATACGCCCTGCTACAAGCAAAAACTGGTTCATGAATGTTTTGAGGAGCACAACAACAAGTTTGAGGTGTTGACTTGGCCTCCAAATTCCCCAGATCTCAATCCAATCGAGCCTCTGTGGGATGTGCTGAACAAACAAGTCCGATCCATGGAGGCCCCACCTCGCAACTTGCATTACTTAAATGAATTGCTGCTAACATCTTGGTGTCAGATACCACACTACTGGAGTCCATGCCTCGACGGATCAGGGCTGTTTGGCAGCAAGAGGGGAACAAAACACAATATGTGACCCGCTCTGGCGAAATGAGTCGGAAGTCGCAACGTTCCATTTTAAGATATGGGCCGATTATGTGGAAAAAACAATTAAATAATATATATAAATATATATATATATATATATATATATATATATATATTTGCTAATTTCAAAGAACAGACATTCAAAAATAATCGCCCAAAGTTTCGTAGTCCAGAATAATTGAGTAAAGGTATTTAAATTACTATTAAAGTTTACAAAGTTTTACTAAATTTGCTGGAAATTTATGTTGTTTTTCTCAACTCCTCTCGTCACCTCTGAGCATTTCCCAGGTATCCCCTGAAACGTCAATATCTCTGCTCTCCAAATATGGTGTTACACGTTGTATAGAACCAATCAAAAAGCTTAGAAATGTACACAAACGCTGAAATAGACTGTTATACCGTTTCAACTGACCGGCACGCGATTGGTCCAGCCATCCTCCTGTCCAGACTCGTGGCGCTCTGTGTAAACAAGCTAGCAGATCTCCTCAGAAATATTAAATATTATTAATTTGAGAAATGTTGTGTTATATATTAATGTATTTGGTCAAATTAAGCTGTAAAATAAATAGTTTATCCCTTTAAATGCAATGGATTTTGAAAGATGTCAACAAAAAACGGGCAAAAAAACTTTAAAATAGATTTTCTCAGGTTTTCAATTGGAAAAAGAGGGCAGATGACCATAATTCAAATGTGTATATCTTTACAACCATTCTAGGTATGACTTTGACTAGGATATCATTTGAAAGCTTATGGTCTCCTCTTTCCATTAATACCAAACGCTAAATTTTTAAATTTGGGTCACTGCTGGATCAGGTCACATATATGAAGGTGGTCATATATATATAAATAACTAAATAATGTATTCATCACTTTAAGGGACAGTTGAAGATCAGCCTTGTGAGAGGTTTGTAAAGATAAAGACAAAAACAAATAGTCTCAACTCTGTTTAAGTGCAAATAGCCATTAGTTTATAATCACAGAGCCCGTTTCCCTCTCTCTGTGTTTACCACTTACTGAATAAATGCACTTTAGAATGTGCACTGCCTGTCTGAAGTTGTTGCTTTTATCCTTATTTATTCCTTGCCAAAAAAATTAACTAAATTAGAACTCCAGCTGGAGAACAATAATCAAGGCCTGAAGTACACTCTGGGAAGATATGTCAGAAAGGAAACATATGATTTGTACAACTGTTTCCTGATCCTCATTAATTAATGTCATCATAAAATAATTGAACCGAATCGTCAGGAGCTTCATCAGTTTGGGTTTTAAATATACCGTTCCGTAACACAACAGCTGCCGCTCTTAAGTATTTACATGGAGCCCTGCATACATAAAATAAATATACGTTGATTAATGCCAAATGTGTCATTTCCTCATTCTGCACTTACATTCAATTACCTGTACATTAAAATGCTAATTATAATCAAACCATAATTCATGATAATTAATCAAAAATAAAGGCAAAATTAATCAAGACTAAACACAGCCATCATATTTAATAAGACATTAGGAAAGGATGGGCTATGTGAAATGACAGCTTCAAAGGCATCATAATGTCACATCTGGACTGGAACAAATTCGAGTGAGCTTTAGAGAAAATCAAGCAAAAAAGTGTGATTGCTGCGCCACTAATGGCAGCACATGGAATTGCAAAAGATAATGCTGTTCCAACAGGTTTCCCAAATGATCTGGCCATCTTCCATTGGTTGGACAAGCAGATCATGCTGCTCCAAAATAATGGCACTGCTCAATGTTTTCTGTGCCAGCTGGATTGGATTTTCCAACCAACAAACAAACAAACTGTTGAAAGTAGAACAAAGCCACATAATTTACACTTTTGGTGTGCACCAAACAAGTGGACCAAAATCCCTGAAAAGGATGGTCTCAGTCTGCTTCCAAACCAACTCTGCAGTTCGACTCAAATATGAACATGGACCAAATTTTTTTTTTTTTACATGGACCAAAGACATCTAAACAAACCAAAAACAGCACATGATGTCACACGATGCGACCCAAAAAAGATAGAATGCTCAATCATACCTGCTTTTTTCTTATTATAGGAGCGATGTTGACCATTACAGTTCGGTACTCGGCATTGGAACCTTGCAGCAGATCTTCATGTGTGTGTGCGACAGAGGTATTCCTGGCACTGACTCATTTACACACTTTTTAAGTACTAAACACATACAATGAGCACGTTTAGCCAAGCATATAAAGCCTTTTTTTCGGGGGGTTTCGTACCTTAGGTCCAGTGTTGGGTTCAGGGTTCAGTGTTCAGTGGTAAAAATGACAGTGTAAATGCTAAGCAAACAAGGATTAAATGTTTCATTTTCAAAATGAGCCTATTGCCAAATATACTTACACATACAAGGTCTTAATGACAGAAGCTTCCAGTACTCAGACAAAATGGTGGTGAAGTCGCAGATGAGCATGCACTTTTAGCCAATCAGCGACCAGCAGGCAGACGTGATCATTTCTGACTGGTTTGTAGTGCAATTACTTGCAGCTGTATATTCAAGTGATCGCTAAGCACGTTGTTGTTGTTATTGTTTTGTTGTCGGATTATCGTACAGGAAGTATAAAAGAATGAAACATTTTGGCTGTGGTGTAAGCATTAACCCTCTGGGGTCGGCAATCACGCCGGCGTGATTTGCGTGATTTTTTTTTCACATAGCAGCTAAATAAATTTAAAATACTCCGTCATTTATGGTCATACAGACTTAATAAATATGAAAAAAGAATCTGTGAGATGTCTACTTTTGTGTCCACTTACAATCAAAACAAAACGTTGTGCTTTTGTAAAATAAAGAAATTAAATAGGGTGTGCTTTCTGCCTCTCCGTCTCGTGAACTTTTTTTATTGAGCACGTCTCTAAACATAAACAAAACTAAGCGAATACTTGTCACACATTTATGAGCTCTATATCTTTATAATCATTTAAGTGTGTAGTTTTAAATGATCTGATTCAAAACGAAAACAAATATTCTCTGTTTAAGTAATTTGTATAAAACCAGGGCCGGCGCTAGCCATTTGGGTGCCCTAAGCAAAAAAAAACGTATCTAAGCGGTCTAATTTGGCAAAATCACATCACGTTCAGTTGCAGGGTTTTTCTAAAGTTCACCTTACCGAGAGGCAGATAGACATTGTATTGAAGCGAAGAAATTACAATAGAGAACGTTCTGCACTAATAGCCTATGCACACATCTGTAACGTAATAGCCTACCTAGGGGGGAAATTAGTTTTATTTTTCATTCAATATGACGATGAGGACCCCAACAATTGGCCTTCCTTTCCTTCTCAAACAAACTAACTGCATCTTTAACAGCCCAAGTTTCAAAATTTCCCGGGGAGAAACCCCCAGACCCCCGTTAAAATAAAACACTCAACATGCAGGGGTAAAGCCCCGGATCTTTTGCACTACTAGCGACGCCCCTGGACATGCATACACGACGCAAGGGCGCTACAAAACTAACATTTTTATTTAAAACATTGTCTTACAAGCGACGCGCGAGCATCATCCCTCTGTCTTTTCTTTTTTCCGCCCCGACTTTTGGTGACTTTTCGAGGCCATGTCTGAGGTCGGTGTCTGTCAAATTTGATAATTTGAGGCGTAATCGAACAGACCACTGGGAGGTGGAGAAGGGGGGGCACCAGAGGGAGACTGGCACAGGAGATTAACCCTTTTCTCGACTAATTTGGTCTAGGCCTATATTACTCTTGTATTGATTTTGTATATTAATATGCTTTAGACATTTTATTTGTTATTTATACTAGTAGCCTATTGTGATTATTTTTCACGACCCAGATTTTTTGGTGCCCCCCCCAATCACTTGGTGCCCTACGCCCTATGCGTGATGTGCGTGTGCGGAGCGCCGGCCCTGTATAAAACCAACAAGATATCCAGTTTCTCTAACCCTTTCTCATTAGTTTTAATGTGACCACACCCACACACGCAAAAATATATTGATATGCAAAATCTTCCACGCGTGCACGCAAACGCGCTCATTACCTCAACAACAATGCACCGAACTTCATCAATCCTCTGCTGTCGTCGAGTTTGGAACAAACGCTGTATGCATTTTGGATTTACATCAGAAGAAGAAGAACGCGATTTGAAGACAAAGATTTTAAGGTAAGAAATAATTCTGAATTATATTAGTTAGTATTGTTGTACAAACTTCACATTGCAGTCGAAATGTTGCTCGATGCTTCAGTGAATGTTCTCAGTCGCGCTGTGTGTTTGAAATAGAGGATGGATACCCGACCCGAGCCCACATCAGCGCGGCATTGAACATTTTACTTTTAAAACAGCTTATGTAGGTAGCCAATGTGCCTGATGCTTTCACTTGATGCAAACGTTAGTTTTTGTGATTAAAATACATGTAAAATATTACCATAACATCTGTCTTCCTTGTGAGCGGAAATTTGTTTATGTAGCCGTGACAATGAAACACGTGAATGCGCGCCTGTGTTAAGAGCGCTTGTTGCTCCGTGCGCGCTGATGCGCTCATCTGTTGAAATTTCCAAATGCTTTCCACACAAACAAATGTACATGTGTAATTAGTATGAGAAAAAAATATATGTATGCCTATCGGACGCGGGCCGGGGCTCGGACAGAAAAATTCGTCCCTATCCGCAAAACGCACCAAACATAGGCTGTTTTTACTCCAATCTCATTTCATAACGTCATATCGATGTAACGTCATATCGATGTAAACATTTGAAGTAAACATATGATAGTAAATATATTTGTCTCTAGTGTAGTGTTTCTGAAGTGTTCCTTTTTAACGATGCCTGCTATCAGGGGTGCCGCCAGAAATTCTGGGCCCTATGGAAACCAAAATTTCTGGGCCCCCTACATTTTTTACAGATACAATTTAACCCAATAAACATGCCCTGTATACTTTTAAAAAGATACTTAGCACATTGCATAGTTAAAATGTCTAAAGATGAGTACAAAGCCTAGAAAAACAAGAAAAAAATTATAGAAATAGGCTGTACTTGTTTACATAAAAGGGAGAACATGTATTATCTCAATTGCAATTGCAAGCACAACAGAACATAGCTAATGTACACATATTGACATACTTTACATGAACAAGCTTTAGCTGGGTCAAACTGCTCAATCAGGAAACATCAGCTAGAACTAACCCATAATTAAATCAGTCCAGGAATAAAACTAGCTAGGCCAAAAGGGCTCAAAATCAAGACACACCAGACACACACACACACACACACACACACACACGTAATTATTTTATTGGCCTTTTTAGTTTTCTTAATAGGCTATATAATATTAAAATATCTATTTTGTAAACTCCTTATAGCCAATGGTTACTACAGACATGTTTTATTAAATTTTATATTATTTTTTTCTGGGGCATCCATATTAAGAACGTCAAATCTGACAGCATCGATCGTAGCAGCAGCACTGTCTGTCACTTCACAGAACACACGACATGGCAAACTGATTTTGTAATTTTTGAAGCGTGTAGATTACTTTTTATTTTGTGAAGTTATCATCATGTGGCGAACACAGTAGATAAGACGTGTTTAGAGGCTTCAATCTTCGTGAAGTTTCGCGCTCAGGCTCACCTTGTTCGGCTGAGACGGGGGCGGGGGACGTGGGGGAAGGAGGACGCGGGTGTGCAGCAGCAGCCGCTGAATCTGTGTCTACGAGACTTGATAACCCGGAGACAGCAGATATGTTATTATTGTTGGATGTAAATCATAATTCAGTAATCATTTTACTAAGCTAGCTAGATAAAAGCAGATTATCATGTAGTAACAAAAATGAGTAACTCTGAAAGTTTTGGAATACAGGAATAGGGGCAAGCTACTTTTCTTTTTGAAAAACTGTGTGACATACTGTCGACTTCGGCGTTCTCTGTCTTCTCTTTCCCGTTTTAATGCCCTGACTTTTGATGTGACATGCCTGCGTGTGTCACTGTCTGCGCTGCATCATAGCAAGTGCAATAAGCAAGACGCTACACTAGCAATCGTAGCTTGGACAGCGCAGGTGGAATGAACCATTGTGAGAGGGAGGGGTGTATCTGACACAGTAATTACATTATTTGTTTTTTAAATATTAAATCTATGGTCAAAACGGACAAAATACACATTTAGTGCATGAGGGGCCCTAGCACTTTTTAAGGTATGTATAAAAAAGTGAAAAGAAATAAGAAAAGAAAAAGGGGGTCTGCTCTTCTGGGCCCTAAATCAGCCTGAGCCCTTAGAATCGTCCTAACCTTCCACCCCTTTACGGCGCCCTTGCCTGCTATACTATTGTTATTATTATTTTATGCAGCCCTGCACTTATGCCTACAAGGCACAACAAACCTGGTGTTCATTTTATATATATATATAATGTATATATGTGTGTGTGTGTGTGTGTATTTATACATTTTAAAAAGCAATTTTAACCAGAACAAATCTAAAATGTATTCCCAAAATCGTGCAGCCCTAGTTTCTCGATATCAGCACGTTTACAGCTTTTTTTTTTTTTTTTTTAGGTATAGTCCTGCTGACTTCAATATGAACAGAACATGGTAAAGTGAAAAATCAAACACCTGGACAATGACAGGTATGCACTATGTTTCAGGAATGGCATAAATGTGTGTGGGGGGGGGGGCTTTGGGTGCTCGAGCCGTAGCAAAAATTATGCGTTTTAAAATGAAAATGTACTAGTGTACACGTAGGTATCCCACACAGTCTGCTTGGGAACCGATGCTCTCGAGCGTCTTTCAGTGAGTATGGCTCGACGGCAGAAAAAATGCTCGACGCTTTTTTTTTATTATTATTATTATTTTTTATAATAAAAGGTTGTGTGTCGATTCAATTAAAAATCCACATAACACATATTTAAAAATATTACTTAATTCGCTGAAGCCTGTTTGTCATGCATAATACGCCGACCAATCGTCATCTGGCACAAGAAGTTCAAATATCATTGGACGGTCATTTATAAATAAATTATTTGAAAATTACATGGACAGACGAATTTGCATTGAAGTGATCTGAATCTCCGTCGTTGACCTAATGGATGTTAATTGACTACAAACCAGCACCAAAAGTATCAGTAATGGTAAGTATAGTATTCAAGTCACTTTAGTCTATATTGATACACCGTTTACCATTATGAAACTATCATATATTTTGTTAAATGAAGCCTAGGCCTACTGCAGGCCTATTATGTGAAGTGTAGGCTGCAGTGCCTGACAACAACACAGCGAAATGGTGACTTTATTTTTGCACACACACATTACTATTTTTTTTAAAGAAGTCCCTTATGCGCTTTAAGCCTGCATTTATTTGATAAAAAATACAGAAAAAAAAACTACAATTTAAAATAATGGTTTTCTATTTTAATATACTTTAAAAAATAATAATGTATTTCTGTGATGCAAAGCACACACACACATATATATATATATATATATATTATGCCCCTTTTTATATTTGAGCCCCTGCCCCTGAGGAACTCTCTGCACGTCCCTGGTATCTTTGGATTGTTGTGTTGTAAATAAATCCAAACAATCAAAAAGCCATTCTTTTTTAAATCTCTTCATTCTTTTTCCAAAGTTCCTCATAGGACCTGAGAGCTCCTAATAGGGCCATTATGGGAGGCTCTTTGTCTTTCTCAGGTGTGAAACACTCAATATTCATGTGGTTGTTCACGCCTACTCGCATAAAGCTTTCTTACACGAGACATGTCTTACAAATTTTAAATCAATATATTGTCTTATCTGAATGAGTAGTCAAGGTGATTTTCACATAGTTTTGGAGCAAATATTCTAGGCTAACGTGATACAATTTTCAAAAGTCTTGTGAAGAAATAATCAGTTTGGGTTTCATGACTTTATTTCAGTGACTTTTTTTTTTGTCATCTTCACAAACCACGCACAAATGTTATTATCTCAAAACTACAAACTTTTACATTCATGCTGCTGACATATTATTGTAGCAGAGTTTGTGCTGAATGCAGTGTAATAAGACTTTAGCCATGAAAATGTCACAAGTAACAGAAATAAAGCGCAAATGTTAGAGCACATTAGAACACCTCCAGGACCCAGAAAACACCTCAGACCCCAGAGGGTTAAAGTGTGTGAAATGCATGACAATTAAGTTGCTTATCTCTTATGTTGGGCACCTATTGCATTACATTTGCTTATTTTTACTGCTGACATTAAAAATGATGCGTGTTTTCAGAGGGTTAACATCATCGGTTAATTTCTTGATGGCCGTTTTGACAGTTTCCACCTGGACATTCTCTTGGTCGTATTTGCTAATGATCTTATTCATGTATTTGCCCTGTTCTGTTTTACTTGGCATTTTTTTCTTTTATATATAATTTTATATGATAAAAATGGTGCTTATTGAAGCAGGGACGAGATGGCGATCTGGTGGTGGTGCGGTGAATCAACATGCTCGAGTGAAACCAAGAACCGTGGAACATCCAAACGACACGAAGAAATGGCAAACTCCAACGACGAAACTTTCAGACGAGGCACAGGAAACAGGACACACACCGAGGAACAACCAAAAACGATCTGCCAACATAAGAGTGAAATTACTGGCTTGAAATTCACCCGGGCTCAGGAGTTTATGTACCAAAAAACGTGTTGTGGTCAGCTAGGCATGCAAACAGCCCCACTACCATGGCACGGATGCTTCTCCTTGGAGTATTTGATATTGAGACACTTCTAAAGAGCAATCTCAGAGGTTTTCCCGCAGCCTGCCGGATCCAGGCCGTATCCAGATCTGAGGAAGGACCTTCGCCTGGACCCGATGACAACGCAGTGCTGAAGTGCCAACTAGCCTCTCCTTATAGAGGATCCCTGTACCACTCTACAGATAAAGCATTGTGGAAAATTCACGTATCTACCCCCGTAGTGATAAAGTAAAATTCTGTATCAAATTTATAGGGAGGACATGTAGTTTTGTTTAGGCTTGGTTTGTAGGGAATTACAAACATGCGCACATATATTCAAACGCACATAACTATAGAATTAATTCTTGATGCGCACGTGAGCGCCATCAGTGTTTCTCACAGGTTCGCGTTTAAAGTCTGTTTAGAGAGAACGGTGTCGTCTTAGCGCCTCTAATTTAATAACAAATTATCCTTTCGACGGAAGTGAATCAATCAAAACTAACTTTAGCTGGAAAATAACTTTATTCAAGAACCGCTATAAAGCCAAAACAATCTGTTACCTTAAATTATACGTTTATCTCTGTAAAGCAGCTTTGGAACAATCTACATTGTTAAAGCGCTATATAAATGAAGATGACTTGACTTGACTTATGAACCTTTATTGGTATGGCAAAACAATTCTATAACATTATTTTGTCAGTTAAAGTTTTGGGCGGGTTTTTCTTGGAGTGGGTTGGGTTTGGTGTGCTTTTGGGCTGGAAATCGTCGACCCAATCTGGGCAACACTGGTTGAGGTCATAGCTGACACAAACACAAAAAAGAACAGAAAAGAGCTCATGGCTATGCTTTTTCAGCTTTTCAGTTTACAAAATTATATGCCGAAATATTTTTGCAAACATGTGATAATAAATAAATATTTTACCAAATATGTGCAACTTTGCTCTAAGAGCCATAACGGATGCTGTTTAGTGCATATATTTGAACACAAATAAACCGCAGCAGACTGGGGACATTCATATGCGTGATGGTATTCTATTCAAAAAAAAAAAAAAAAAATACAGATTGATTATTTTGCCAACCTGACAAATTAAGAAATTAATGTCACTGCAACCCAGTTGTATCATAAACAGTGGTCAAATATCTAAGCTAGATTCTTTCTAATGATATACTCAGTTTGTCCCGAACAAGTAAGAGTGTGAGTGTGATATTTTAAAGTGCAGTGAATATTGAATATCCCAGATCGTCAGCGATCTTTGGATGTAAATATACTCTACACAGGGCCAAGAAAACCTAGCAAGGACATACTAAATTGATCAAATATTACAGCACATTAAGTAAGAAATATTACTATTTTAAAAAACGTTGTTAACAGTTTCCACACACACACACACAAAATAAATAAATAAGCAGCGCAACTGTTTAGCTGTTTTAAACATTGATTAGACTGGAGTAATGGCTGCTGAAACAGGAATTAAATCATATATCAAAAATATGACAAGACCCCTTTAAAAATGAAAATGCTGATGTGATCACTATCACTGCAGTAACCTTGACCATACTGAAGAAAAGATGTCTAAAATGACTTAAGTGGGGAAACTGTCAAAAGAACCATCTTCATCTCAGTGGGTTTAAATGCAGTAGCAGCCCCTCTGTTTCTTATTGGACTCAGTGGGTTTTGATACCAACCCTGAGTCATGATCCCTCTCCTCAAAATATAATGCTTCCCTGCCCTTCCCAGGATATCCATGTGTGAGTCAGTGTCTGTGTCTTTGCATAATGTCATTGGAGTGGAAGTTTTAAAGCCTGCATTTACCTACAGAATCACTTCCAAGGACGCTTATGAATATTAAAAACTATATTAACTTTTAATTAGTGGATGTGTAGAGGGCTTACTGCATATTTTAATTTGCTCTTGACCCGTTAAATGAGAACAATGCCAGCTGAAACCCTCTCTGTGGGCACTCAGAGCAGGGTTCTCTTGTCTAGGAAGAATTGGCCTGTCGTGTTGGAAAGCTGAGCAGATCAGCCATGAAATTAGTTCAAAGCAGAGTAAAACTAAAAATGAACGGTGGTTTAAATATGGCCTCTGTGGTCATAAGGTTTGGTCTGAGTATGTGTTGTTAAGCCTTTCTTTCTTTTTTTATATAGGTTTAAAATGTTTTTTTTGTTTTTTTTTACAGTATGCAGTATATTACAAGCACTGCATAACTTGCAAATTGTCAGTATGGAATACCTGTGTAAGGGTCATCAGCTGGAGTGGCCTTGAGAGCCACCAGAGGGTACTCCACATCAGACTATCATGATTCCCTCACAACTACATTTCCCATAACTCACTGGCCGGACTCTTCATCCATTATCACATTCGCCTGTGTCTCATTATCTTGTTTAGCCTCACCCCATATAGCCTGGTTCACCCTATCACTCATTGTGAAGTTGTGTATGTTGTTGCGCTGCATTTCTGAGCATTCTCCCTGGTTTCATTCTCTTGTCTCTTGGTTCTTAGATTTTTGCCTGTCTCTTGAATTTGCCTTTTGCCACTGACCCGTGTTTGTTTTTTTTGTTTGGACTGCCTTCCTGTATTTGACCCTTTGCCTGTGTTTGATTACGATTCTGGACTACTCTAATAAACTGCATTTGGATCTCAACCTTCCTGTCTCGGAGCAGTTCATAACAACCTCGATGACCTACTATATTTGAAAAAAGTACACAACAGCACTGCTTGGAATACTCTTTCCACAATCAATGCGTTCAACATGACCTTTACATTCCAGTGTGACAAATTATCTGTCAGTAATATCAGCCATGATCTTTAACATCCTTTTTTTTTATACATTTGATCAGACCAAGAGATCAAAGTTTGGCTGGTTAGCAAAGTCAATAGCCCCTGCTATACTGTATATGAGGTAACTACACCATATTAGTGGCAAAAAGCATTTTTCTCCACTGACTGCCATTCAAAAGTAGCTATGATTTCTGATGTCAATAATGTGTGGAAGCAACATATGAATCAAATATTTTTGGTAACACTTTCTATGAAGACTGTGCTTATAATGAATTATAGCCCCATTACTTATAAATAAGTATTACTGTTCTATAAATATATTTATAAAGACTCATTAAGACCTACACTGGATTATAACAGTTGTAGTTACATTTATATTATATTTATAATGACGTCATCCATTTGATTTTTCAATGTGCATGCTCAAAATCCATTAAACACTGATTTATAATATAAAAATATATCAAATATAAAATAGTTCCAGAGAAACTTGTTTGATGTACCAATTAGTTATCAATTATGTCTTTAATGGTTAATGTTTGCATTAGAGGTCATGAATGGCATTTTTGATTAGTTAAAATCAATATCTCAGCCATATGCAGGGTATTGCTTATATCAGTTTGAAAGTATACTGTAAAATTATTGTTGCAGTGTTTTGCTAGTATGTAACAAAAAATATCTAAAACAAATTAACTGTTTTTATTAATGATTTCAGTTTTTTTTATTACAGGAATTATTGTTAATTAGTCACAAAATAAACAACTTAAAATGTAATGAGCACATTATCATGATTTCTTATCATTTGCTTTAGGAAAATCGCTCATCATGTTTTAACTTCACTTAAAGCCATCAATGATGCATTTAAAAAGGTTAGTAGCTATTATCACTCACACAATAAGTATTTATAAGAGCATAACATGGCTAATAATAACAATATATTCACAAAATTGACAGAAATAAATCAGAATTACTAAAAAGTCATTGTAACTACAATATAATAACATTATAGCAATGCAGGTAGCATCTTTTTATACATTTATGGATCCATACGACTGACTAATTAATACTTATAAATCAATGTATAATGGATTATGAGCACTAACATCATAGCTTAGGACAATTTATCTCAGTACCCTTGAATTTTAGTTTTTAGTAATTTTAGAAAATATTCCATCATGCACGTTGGATACTTCTGCAGGGCTTACATGACAAGTTGGTAACTGTCACTGAGATTGCTAATGAAGAGGTTTCTCCAGGTTATACACATTACATTAAACATAATACATATGTATAATTACAATACATTAAACAAAGAGTAGTGGAGTATGTTTTACTAGAAAACGTTCAGTCTTTCCACTTCAAAATTGCAAAATGTGCTACTTGCGATTTATTTGTAATTAATTGTGAGTTTCACAAGGAATTTCTGAGTGAATATTATTCTAGACCATTTGTTTTTTCATTGAATTTGGATTATTCTGCCAAGAGCATAACTGCAATATTTCCATTATTTCATAATTAAACATGCACATGATTAATCACACAGAACTACACATACTGCAAATGTAGCATACTTCGGTTTAAAATATTTACTGATGCATTCTGCATTCTTACACCTCCTAGTACAGTATGTAATATGCTATTACTACAATCTGAACAAATTCTTTTTGGGGTGCATATTGATTGATTTAAACGGGTCTAATGTATATATATATATATATATATATATATATATATATATATATATATATATATATATATATATATATATATACACACACACTGACTTTGTCCTTATAGTGTAAATAATTTTTTTCAGGAATTTATATGCATTTTCCTTCACTTCCTTGTTGCCAAAAATGTCAAGCACGTGACAAATAGATTTTACTATTACTAATCAATTTTTTTTTTTGGTTGAACATTATTCATTTATTTTAAATAAAATGTCCTTCACGTCAGAAACTTGCATAACAGATGATGTGGATATCACTACAAACTCTAGTATGGGGATGGAAATCCATTGGGCAGACAGCGTTAATGTGTGTGGGTTGATGGGCGGATGGGGATGTGCGAGAGGAGGACACATAGCTTGAGAAAAAGAAGAGAACAGCGTGTTGCACTGGGGATGTGCGAGAGGAGGACACATAGCTTGAGAAAAAGAAGAGAACAGCGTGTTGCACTGGTATGTTTTGTGAAATCGGAAAACAACAAGGAGAGAGAGAGAGAGAGAGAGAGAGAGAGAGAGAGAGAGAGAGAGAGAGAGAGAGAGAGAGAGAGAGAGGAGAGAGAGAGAGAGAGAGAAAGAGAGAGTTGCAGAGAAACAAGAAAAAGTGTGTATGTATTGATGCACAGTGTGCATGCTCAACTGAGACTCTAATTCCACTTATCTTCCGCAACGTCATTAGACACAGGCAGACAACTGTGTGTATCCGCTGTAGATTGCTCTGGTTAATTAGGAGAACACATCAGAGCTGTTCAGAAATGCACAGCGCATTGTGCTGTTTCATACCACCATGAAGCAGCCAAAACTTGAGGCAAAAATAAGTTCTGCATCTCTGTAAAAACTCTGATGAGATCATACTTTTTCCCCCACAAATTTTGGTCCGGAAATAGGCAAGTCAAATGTCAAGATTCAACAAAATAATAAGGTGACAGTGAGCTTCCTACATAGAAACATTCAATGCAAAGGCTGTTCCAAATAGTATGCAGCATGATTATGCAAGAACACAAATGACATACTATACACTGTGCACTATGTACTCAACTGTCTAATGTATGCAGTGGATGATGCAGTCACATTGCAGTGGATACCGTTAATCATACTATTAGAGAATTACAGTAGCTTTGACATTCATTAAAATCTCTCTCAATAGAAAATTGGCTCACATTTGATGTGCTGAATTAGTCCTTATTAACTATAATTTTACTGTGACATTTTTTTAAAGTAGCACTGACAGGACTAAGGATCATATTGGGAGGATTATAAGCAATGCCAGTTAACAAATTATCTTTTTAATTAAGCAGATTGTCCTTAACTTTAAATTGTATGAATGTACAGCTAAGCAGAAATGTAGGTCCTATGATCATTTTTATATCTCTATGCAATCCCCCCTGGAGTAGATCACATATACATTTTCATATATATATATATATATATATATATATATATATATATATATATATATATATATATATATATATATATATATATATATATATATCATATAATAATTTCATACAAGGCCAATTTAATAATTAATGTAAGAAAACCTTTCATGTGAACATTAGCTATTCATATAACTTTGAGAAGAAAAAAGTCTCAGTTGCTTCCTAGACAGCAATATTATTACAAAAAAGTACAATTGATGACCCTCTTAGATTTCTATCTCTAAAGAAGGCACGTGATAATCTCACATTTTGAGATGATGAAACATAATTTTAATGCCTTTCTTTGTGTATTTTTAGAAATACTCTGTGTAAAATCATTACAAAATAAATTATAGTATTTCAGAAATGTTTTAGATGACAATCAAAATGAACATTAACATAACACATTTATTTTTAATCTGATAAAAGCAAGCACCTCTAATATAAAACAAATGACACAATTAAGAAAATATCATTGGCTCTGCCTGGAGTTGTGTGGGCAGACAGTCTTTCGCCCCGTTCATATGCAAGCCCCTGCAAATTGCATAGATCAGTTCAGGTATACTGTTATGAAAATATAAAAAAAATATTACAGTAAATATAAATAACTAAAGTAGTTATTAAAGGCTATCTAATTTGCACCACAATAGCCTTTGCATTTTTGTATTGTTTGTAAAAATTTAATGAGACATTAGTGTGTTATAAAAAAGTAAATCAGTTAGTTTATCAATGCATATCCTCTTAGTGATTTGTTTTTGTAGTTTGTTTTTAATCACACAAAAGAGGGCTCAACATTAACTTCTACCCTCATTAGTGCCTTCTGTGGTGCCCACAAAACATTTCACACAATATTTAATTTAGTTTTCTACATGAAAAACCAGACATATCTTATTAAGGCACAGCTCCTCTGCACAACAAAGCTGTATTAATTAACATTTCTCCATAGTTTTTAGAGTCGTATTGGGAAGTAGCCCAATTAAGGTTCAATTCCTACCCAAAAATCTTTTAATCTTCTTGTCCCGAAAAAAAAAAAGGCAATCCAAGCAGCAGCATCCAGCCAAGCTTCATTGCTAATTCATGCCTTTATCTTATTATTCATGAAATCCAACAGGGATCCTGGGTAATTTGTCCTAGGTCCAGTTCTCTCATGTCACCACATGCCAAAACAAAACAACAGGTGTGGCATTTTGTGTCCTTCTTCATGCTTGAAGATTTTGAGGAAGATGGCAATTAAAATAACCATTGAACACCTGTCAGCATTTATATTAATCATTTTGTTTGCTGTGTTATACATATTTATTAAAGCTCACTCAAAACGATGCCATTGTTTACTCACTGTCATGTTTTTTAAACTTTCAAACTCTTATTTTTGACTTTCCAGATGGCATTGAAGCAATATAAAAGTATAATAAAGTAGTCCATATGACTTGTCACTATATGCAAAAAACAGCTTAATCACATCAGTACATAATATTTACAGATACATACCCATATGGTAACACTTTACTAAAAGCCTTTATGTATAATACATTATAAAAGTATTCATAATGTACTGTACATTATAATGCATCATACCAGCCTGTGTACCGCTGGTATTGTGTGGACTTTTATCTTTTTTCCTGTCCTGTGCCATGTTTTGTAGTTTTTTTGTTTTGTTGATTAGTTCTCTGGTTGTTCCCAGGTGTGTCTTGTTTGCATGTTACCCCCTTGTGTATTTTAACCCTTGTGTTTATTGTGTTCCTTGTTCTACATAGATGTTATGTTTGGTGAACTCACTAGTTCTCTTCACCGTGTCTCCTATTAAATTCACTGCATTTGGATTCAGCTCTCCTTTATTTTTAAGTTCACCCTATTTAACAGCATTACATATTTTCACAAATAATTGTAACCAAAGTAAAAATGCATTATAATATATGCAGATTCCTTGTAAATACGTTGTATTATGCATGCCAGGCCAGTAGTTATTGATGTCACTTTGTAAAGAAAGACCAAGCACCTGTGCACATACACATTCTTTTACAGAGCACTCACGCTAAATGCACATGCTTTTAGAGTAAATTATGATTGGTGTTGCGTCATGACGTAACGTGTGACGGCATATACGTAAGCTACAAAGGGACACCGGCACACAACAGAGTTAGCTTTCTGTTCTTCAGAAAGCACTCTCTGTCTTGTATGTCTTATTTGGTGTTGTCTGTCAGTTCACAAGCACATAAAGGTTACTATGGCGAATGCAAGTTACAGGCACACCGCGTTATATCACAGGTGGGGACACACACCAAATGTGCGTGCATTGTTTGGGAGTGCAGCATGCGCTGGCAGCTCTCAAGGGGGCTGCTTGCGAGAACTGAGAATCACCATCGATCCGTGTGCTGCGTTCCCGCCTGGCCATTTTCAATGATTATGGCCAGGCTAGCGAGCCCCGTGGTGCGGGACCAGGGGCTCGCAGATGGATCTGACAGAGGATCTCGAGACTACTGAGGCATGTTTTCGGGATTCCTCTGCCAGTTCTGAAGTTCTGACGTTATGCCTCCTCGCGTGGAGGCCCACGTGGAGAACCCAATGCTCAAGCTGTCTGCTTCCGAGGAAGTAGACGTGCTCAGCATCAAAGGCGGGGATTTTGCGTATAACTCGCCACCCCATGTGAGGAGCTGGTGGAGGTTGTCTCTCGTGCAGTGGCCCGTCTAAACATCAGTTGGCCACATGAGAGGCAGGGAACGCTTATTAAAAGAAAGTTGGACGAGCGCTTCCTGCTGCACAGAGAGCAACCTCACCACCAACGAGTTGTGTAAATCGTGGAACAGACCACTTTCTTCTCGCGTGTCCAACGCCCCTGTCTTAAATTATAGTAATATATTGGGGGCGCGAGAGAACGGTTTATGAGATGATGCCTCGGGTGGAACAGCCGCTTGCCACCTATTTATCCCCTGAATCCGCATCATCTCTGAAAACCCTGGTGCTGCCCACTAAACCCTGTAGGGATACATCATCTTTAGTGGGCAGGGCTTATATGGCTGCGGGTCGGGCTGGTGCTAATCTGCACACTATGGCAATACTTCAAGGGTAGCAGGCCAACCTTCTTAAGGATATTGATGAGGGCGAGGGTCCAACTCCCGAAGATGTTGTGCAGTTGAGGAAGGCTACAGACTTGTCTCTCCCGAGTCACAGAGGAAACAGCCCGTGCTGGTGGTCTTATGGTTAAATGTATCGGGCATCTAGGAGAAAGACAGGGCTTTTCTCATTAATGCCCCGATTTCGCCTTCTGGCCTGTTTGGTCTGCCGTAAACACCGTCGTCGACAGGTTTCAGGAGGCGAAGAAACAGTCTGCAGCCTTCAAACAAAACCTCCCTCGCCACTCCCAAATCCAAGAAGTCTGCCCCCAGTGGGCAGCCGCAGCCATCCACCAGCTCCTCCGCCTATAGACAGGCGCAAAGAGAGAGTGCCGTGTCTAGAGCCCCCCCTCAAGTAGCTTGGGGGCATAGACGGCGCTCTCAGGCAAAGCCTTAGCAGAAGCAGGCTTCAGCAGAAAGGAGGCTATAGAGCGTATTCCTCCGCCGGACAGGGAGTCCGGGTTTTAAAAGCCGCTACTTCATAGTTCCCAAGAAGGATGGGGGGTTGCGTCCAAAAATAGATCTCAGTAATGAACCAAATTCAATCAGAGGATTGGTTTGTCACATTTCCATCCTTCCATCTCACAGGAAGTTCCTGAGGTTTGCTTTCGGGGGGTGAAGCGTACCAATATCGGGTTCTTCCGTTCGGCCTTGCTCTCTCCCCCTCACACATTTACATTTAAGTGCATGGATGCAGCTCTAGCACTGCTGATGCTTCAGGGCATCTGGAAGCTCAACTATATCGATGACTGGCTAATTTTGGCCCAGTCACAAGAGCTGTCAGTTTGGCATCGAGATGACATCCTCGCCCACATCCAGAGCCTGGGGTTGAGACTTAACACGAAGAAAAGCGGGTTGGCACCAGCCCAGAAAACTATGTTCACGATGTGGGCACAGTTCTCTCCTGCACGGATCGAATCAATCCTGACCACGGTGACCAGGATAAAGCTAAGCCAAGGCATCACTGTCAAAACACTTTCAGAGAGTGTTAGGACTCATGGCAGCAGCGTCCAACATCCTTCCATTCAGCCTGTTGAACATGAGGGCCCTGCAGTGGTGGTTGAAAACCAAGGGGTTCTCCCCAAAGGGGAACCCATTCCGTATGATCAGGGTTACGCAAAGATGCCTTCGTTCCCCATCTATGTGGAAGAAAGCTTTGTTTATGTCCCAAGGCCCCATGTTGGGAGCGTAATTTTTGTTGGCTATTACTTCTCTGTGGAGGGTAGGAGATCTTCACGCACGCTCTATATCCAATGGGTGCCTGGAGTTTTCTCCAGGCTACATTAAAGCCATCTTACATCCCAGGCTGGGCTATTTGCCTAAGGTGCCATCTACTGGGGGCACGGCCTACGGTTCTGCAGGCTTTTCATCCTCCACCTCACGTGACGCCGGATGAGAAGATACTTCATCTGCTCTGCCCTGTCAGAGCTCTTAAATTATATATTCAGAGGTCTTCTTCATGGCGGAAGTCAGACAGGTTGCTAGTGTGTTTCGGGTAGCCCAAGAAGGGGCTTCCTGCTTCCAAGCAGACCATTAGAAACTGGATTGTTCAAGCTATATCTAAGGCCTACCAGGTGTGCAGTTTGCCTTGACCTTTGGCCGTGAGGGCTTATTCCACCAGAGGCATGGCGTCCTCGAGAGCCCTCCTCTCGGGGGCCCCGATCCAATAAGTCTGCAATGCAGCAGGATGGGCCACCCCTCACACGTTCATTAGATTGTATAATTATTTTTTGAAAACGTATTTTTCACAAATGGTTTCAGTTTTCAGGCCCCAAAAACGCTGTTGTCGTGCAAATAAAAATGTTTTTTGTTTTTAGTTGAAAACATATTAATTTTTCCACTGACGTTCTAAGTTGTTCAAAGCATTTCTAAGGATACTGCTTTTTAGTCAAGTCAAGTAATCTTCATTTATATAGCGCTTTTAACAATGTAGATTGTTTCAAAGCGGCTTTGCAGTGATAAACGGATAATTTAAGGTAACAGAGATTGTTATGGCTTTATAGCGGTTCTTGAATAAACATATTTTCCAGCTAAAGTTAGTTTTGATTGATTCACTTCCGTCGCAACGATCATTAGTTATTAAATTAGAGACCACTAAGACGACACCGTTCTCTCTACACAGACTTTAAACGCGAACCTGTGAGAAACACTGATGGCGCTCACGTGCGCATTAAAAATGTATTATATAGTTATGCGCACTTCAATAATTGTATCTTTAGAAGGCAGCTGTCTGACTCTGAGATAGCGAACGGGAACATGGTTTGTGTAACATTAGCAACACATTATTAGCTGTTTGATAACGTTGTCAAGCCAAACACTAATTATACCAATTACCGTTATGTGTCCAATGTTGTAGAGAGCGATACATAAAACACATTAACATTCTGATACATTGACTTGTAGATGAGCCTGTATGATTGAGTGGATACAGGGCTCATTTGCATGTTCATGGATCTGTGTATACTAAATAAAGCAAGGGTGTAGAATTATATTTAAACTATATAAAGGCATGCATATATATATAACATAACTAAATGTTTAAATATGCCATATCAAATATGCCATATCATATCAAATATGAGTTTTAAGAGATACAATTATTGACTACAGGATGTCTTTAAAAAAATAGATGGTGACACTCATCCATCATTATATTTATCTTCATACAGGATCTATTTTTTTAAAGACACCCTGTAGTCAATAATTGTATCTCTTAAAACTCATATTTGATATGATATGCTAGAGAGGACTTTTCATTTGCACTACTTTTTGACAATAAATAGTGCAAATGATAAGTCCTCTCTAGTGGTATACAGTGTGAGGTTTGTGTGAGAGCAGAATTTAAGCTGTTAATTGCTGTAAATTTTTATCTTGATTCATTCCATGAAGGCACACATTAAGAAGACTAAACACAGACTTATTAAGAAAAGAAAAAGCTTCCTTTTAAGTATAGACCAGCAGTGCCAGTGGTATCTTTTATATCTGTCAGCTTTGGTGATGAATGGAGCAAAGCTTTTTGTGAAAGTGTCCCAAAATTCCAGTCCTTAATGGTGAGCTGATTGATGTCTGGTACATCAGAATGGCATGCTGGGAGAATCTATTGACAGTGAATTTGATGAGACAGCAGCTGCATTACGTTCCTCTGGCTGTCCTCCATCATTAGAGAGACTTTTGGATATTTCACTATTTCTCTGGAGACACCTCTTTTATCCTGTCATAAGCTGGAGAAAGCTTACAGTGCCGGAGGGAAAAGCAGCAAAAGTTCCCTAAAATAGTACAGATTCACAGAGCCTATCATTGTGGTTGCTGATCGGTCACTGTGCCTGTGAACATCATGTCTGGAGCTTAGCGTTGCTTATGACCTCACGCTGGCTTTACATTAGCACGAACAGGCTGTCCGAAATCTGAAAGGAAGTGTGAAACAGCTGGACGGAGCTTACGGCTGCCTCACAGTACATGATGTCTAGAGAATGGGTGCATTAAAGTGGAGGACAGAGGGATGAGTGCGGTTTTGACAGGCAGATGGGCAGATGGTTATTCCTTCTGACAGAACATGAGGAGGATCAGCCATGTGCAGAATATAAATTAAAATCATAAAAGCACTAGCAACTAATTTCCTTAAAAAATAGTAATTAATTTAACATAGGATCATTGGAAAAACAGGGCCATGCAGATTAATAAAGACTTAGTTTTGTGCAATGCTAAGCACATAACTAAGTTCTGAACTTAAAACACTTCTACCATAGTGCTGTCATGGCTCATTGGATTCTTATTTTGGTAATCTGTCTTTTTTTTTTAGTTCCTGTTTCCCCACAGTTTAGTTTTGAGATAAAAGATAAAAACGCTCAAACACATTTTTGCTTTTGTTAAAACTATAAGTTCTATATGCTCAGGTTTAGTGTAGGCGGTATGTTACTTTCAAATGCAATTTTAGAACCAAAGTAACACAATGAATTTTAATTCCATATTTGTAGATTTCCAATAAATTAATTTGAACCCGGTGAATTGACATGAAGCCAGTGTGTGTCCATGAATATTATTTAGAGCAGCAGATGGTTTTTGGATGCAGGCAAAGCATCCATCCCACTGGCATTCACCAGCGGATCTGGTGCAAAATAAAACATCTGTTTCTACTTTTAGAACAGTGTGTAGGAACAAGTAAAGCTTGCCAATACTTACTACAGAGATTAAGCTATCTGTTTCCAAGAGTGCTTGATCCTTCTAGAAGTTTTAAAGCAGAGCTATTCAGGCCCTGTTTACACGTACATGGTTATTTTGAAAAGACATTTCCCTTCGTTTGTACCCTTCGTTTACGCGCAAACGGAGAATTTGCCTCTGAAAATTATTCTTTCTAAAAACTCCGACCAGAGTGGAGATTTTGGTGCACGTTTGCATGTAAACTGAAAAAAACCCCCAGTGTTTTAGGCAGCCGACGTCACAGTATGGCCGTTTCTCAATATGCGTTCTTGTCTGTACTTGTGTTCTTGTGGACTTGTGAAACGTCATCAGTCGCTGCCCAAGTACTGTCCCAATTCAAAAGTTCACATCTAGCCAAGTCCAGTTCAAATCCCCGGATGTGTTCTTGATCCGCCCCTTTTACCGAGGATGCATGTAGAGGTGACTTGTGCAGACTTGAGACAGGCAGGTATCCCAGAATGCATCTCGTCCCACCAGCAAGCGTCAATGGCAGAGGAGAAAACCCGCGTAATATCAAAATACTACTGTTATCGTGTCACGAAATGTAATTCTAAGAGTGTTTCAGTCGAGAATGTAGTTGTTTAAAGCTCAAATCTGAGGTTTATTTATAAAGATAGCGCCTATTTAAAAAATGTATCTGACGTTTTCGGAGTTGTGAGATCCAGGCGATCACCGGGCGCTCAGCGCTCATTAACCCCGACTGGACCAGCTTTTCCTCGGCTAGTGCTTCTGATGTTTGCCGCTGGCTCTGGTGTCTCTAGTCTAGAGGTTAAACATGAGATATAATTCGTCTTCTCTTGTGTATATCTAACGGGCGATCTTTGGTCTCATTAATCTATAATTTGTTCCATGGCAAATTGTTTTGGCTGAGGGCAAAGTGAAGTTTCATAATTTTATATATTTAGGCTATTTTAAGCTGACTTATGTTTGACTGAATTGTTTGCTTTATTTATTTTTTTTTATTTATATTTATTTATACTTTTATACTGGATATCAGATCATTAAAACGGACATTTAACAAAAATAGTCAGGGTTATGTAATTTTATTTTAGGCTATATATTTTTAAATATATATCATATTTTTTATATTTATTTTATTATACATTCTCTTCACTGTACATGTATAATAAAATAAAATGACACAACCCCGTCTGTTTTTTAAATGTCAGTTTTAATGTTCAATAATGTTTAATATTTTTAAAATTAAAGCAAAAAGAAGCAGGGTTGCGTTTTATTTCGTGTTGTTATGCAGTGAAGATAATCAATGTACACGTTGCCTGAATCACATTTGTGTGGCCATTTAATGTGTTTAAGATTTTTTTTAATGAAAAGAGGCTGAGTGTTGTTTTATACCATATTTTGTTTTATTGTTGCCTAAAATATACATAAAGAGATAACCGGAGTAGCCAGAGCGTGCTGAGTGACGCGATCAAGAAACGCCGCTGTCCCATTTGCAGAATAACCGGACTTGCGTCCTCTCGTCCTCGGGAGTTCGTTCTCCTAAGTCGAACTTGGCAAGTCTGAACTACCAAGGACGCAAGTCCGAAGTTTGCGTACTTGGTATTGAGAAACGGCCTATGTGACTATTTTCGGGATTCTGATTGGCTAACGTGGGCTTGAGCTTACACTACCACCTACAGGTTTGGCATGCACTTGACGGCTTATACACGTGTTCGTGTAAACAAACACTTTTCTGAAAACTGACAGGTGTGCACAATATTATTTTTTAAAAATGAGAGGGTTGAAATGTCCGTTTATGAAAATAGTCGTCCACGTGTAAACATAGCCTCAGCTCCGATCCTGAAGAACCAGAGCCCTATGGACTTTATTCAAATCTGGTCCCACTTTATATTAAGTGGCTTTAAGTACTATATACTTATATAGAAAAATAAGTACAATGTACTTATTGTGTTCATGTTGTATTGTAAAAATACTTTTTCTGCTATTATATAACAGTGTAATTACAAATGTAATTACATAAATTAATTACCGCTGTAATTACAAGCAAGTATTTTTAAAATATAAGGACAATGTAAAAACACATGTACACAATAAGTCCATTGTATCAAATGATTAATTTCAATGTTAATACATAGTAGTTAAAGCCACTTAATATAAAGTGGGACCCAAAACGGTAATCAATTACACCTGCTTGTAATTTGCAAATAATCTTGAAGACTTTGATTAGTTTGTTCATGTGTGTTTGATTAGGGTTGGAGCTTAACTTGGCAGAACCCTGGATGGAGTGGAAGAGCCCTGGTTAACGTGTTCTTAAGACTTTCAAGATGAGTTGTTTCTATGTAATTATGATGCAAAAACACTTTTTAAAGGCATTCAGTGAAGGCATACATTAAGCCATAAGGACCTAACAGCAATTACATGACCCATAAGCAAGCATTGCTATTTCAGAAGCATAACAGGGATAATTTACCAAGAAGTCTAAAAGGTGGGGAAAAACAAATCTATGAAGAAAAACAAAGCCAAACAATTTAGAGCTTTTAAAATTGTTGCAAATCATATTTTCCACTGAAGTCAAGTGAATGTATGTTGCATAAAAATAAACAAGTGCATTGAAACATTATTTGATATGTTCAATTTATGTTAGGGGAAATTATTCCATGTTAAGGAAGAAAAGTAGTTTAACCCAAGCATGATTATTCTTGTGAATGGTGTACAGAAAAAGCCAGAATGTTAATCTATTAAAATGTAGCTGCAGAGAGGAGCTGAAGTAAGAAAAGATGTTTCCCACTCATTCTGCTAATCATACATCCTGGCCAATGCCTCGTTTGCTTTGCCATCTCTAACACAATTTCAAATCCAAAACAATTACTCCATTCCCTAATAACTGTCATTACATGGCAAGCCTGAGTGGGCTAACAAGCTTTTTCTGGCAGATTGCGATGACCATCTCTGAGCTGCTGAGGCACAAATAATAGCCCAAGTTGTGTTTGACAAGTCAGTCGTTTTGTAAGGATAGGACATATTATATGGTTTAATTGTCTTTTTGTGTTACATAAGAGTAAAACATCCCCTTATTTATTAGATCAATTTTGCAGTGAAACACTCCTTAATTGCAATTATCACACTACCCCTAGATAACTGCACATGCAGAGGAGCACAAAAGGGCATGACAAGAAAATTCCAGCTCATAAGAACACATGGCATCCAGCACCTCCGGACAGCCACAGGCATGCCCAGTAGTAGAGCATGAATGGTTAACCCCCTGGGGTCGGCGGCCACAGGCTTTTCTTATCAGTGCAAAAGAGACTCAAAATACTCTGTTGATTTAGATCTTACTGTAAATTTTATACATCATTCGATCATGTTAGTGTCAATTTGTTTTTGTGTATACTCACAATGAAAACAAAGTGTTGTGCTTTTTGCCAAATAAAGAAAAATAAACATGATGCGAGTTCTGCTTTCTCTCTGTTAGTGAAGTCCATTCTGAAACACGTGTGAAAATGAACTAACTCAGCGAATACTCAGTCATACAGCCACACAGGCAAAAAGATTGAAAAGGCGGGGGTACTCTGTTGAATTTTAAAACTATTGGATCTGCCCAGAGTCACTCTGGATCTGTCGTAACCAATCGCTAACATTTGGTCGTGACGTAACCCTACAACTCAAACTAGCACACCTCAGCGTCATCGTTCTCAGCCACTCCCCCTGTTCACTGATTGGACCGGTAAAAATTTGTTCGGAGAAAACATAAGAATACACTGCAAACCCAGACAGAGTACTGAAGGAAAATGAAAATTGAGCGGAAGTACGTAGAAAGGCGGCAAGGAAAACAGTCCTAAAAACAAGGACTGGAGAAGTGTTGTCCTCATGAGACTTTAAAGGTGTTGAGTCAGCTGGTCATCTATCTATCTATCTATCTATCTATCTATCTATCTATCTATCTATCATTATTTATAAATGTATAATTAACCTTGTTTAAAATTTACAGTTTGGTGTTGTTTTGTTTTTAAAAGATATCCTAATACATTAAATGCATTAATCTCTCAATTGGGTATTTATCATTAAAGATATAGAGTTTGGAATCTAGCGGTCAAAATGACAGCTTGTGGCAGTTCTAGTAGTTATGGAATTCTGGCACTTCTTATCATAGATAGATAGATAGTGTTAACACCACAAATAACACCAGTGGTAAAAACACCAATACTGTACCACCACTAAGAGTTACAGCAATCACAAATCTCATGATTGTTCTGATTTTCAAGATGGAAGAAGACATTACAAAATAATAGAATTGGTCTCTAATACACACTATTTCGATAAGAACTTGATTATGCATGACCACTGCACACTCATTTAAGTCAAAAGGAAATAAAAAAGTTAAATTTAGTACAATTTAGCATACTTAAATACATAAATAAATTAATACAGTTAAATAAATTTGAAAAATGTTTCAAACAAATATACTTGTGCGTCCTTAAAGGGATAGTTCACCCAAAAATGAAAATTAGCCCATGATTTACTCACCCTGAAGCCATCCTAGGTGTATATTACATTCTTCTTTCAGACGAAAACAATCGGAGTTACAGTATATTAAAACATGTCCTGGCTCTTCCAAGCTTTTTACTGGGAGTGAATGGATATTTATTTTTTTTAAGTCCATCAAAGCACATTCATCCATGATAAAAGTGCTCCACGTGGCTCTGGTGTTTTTTTTAAGTGCTAAATTTTACTAAATTTAACTTTTTTCTTTCCTTTTGACATGAATGAGTTTGCAGTGGTCATGTGTAATCAAGATCTTATCGAAATAGTGTGTATTGGAGTAGTGTTGTCACGATACTAGAATTTCTAACTTCGATACGATACCTTGAAAAATATCGATATTCGATACCATTTTCGATACCACAGAGAAAAAAACTGCCACAATATTAAGGGGGTATTTTTATTTTTTTTTAAAGCTAAATATAAGTCTAGAACATGACAATGAGGTATATTTTACATGAACAAAAATGTCCTGAGTTCTATCTGTTAATATTTTTTAATTGGACCAGGGCTAACATGACCCGTTGTATTTGTATAACCTACTGTTATCAAAGATTAAAATATAGCCTACTGTAACAAAAAAGCACTTAACAGTATCAAATTGGAGGATAGAGTGTCAGTAGTTTATAATAATAAGATTAAACATTACATTTTCAGTTAAAGGCATTTCATTATTGAATTCAGAGATGCCATTGTCTAGCTGTTTAGTTTCATTAATATCTGTGTAATCAAATTGATGATAATCGCTAATGAAGGCAAATTGCAGAATTAAATAATATTTTTCTGAATAAAGTTAAATAGGCACAAGTTAATTTACATTTGACCACAGTTAAAATATTTACTTGTCTAAGATTCCTCAGTCAGATTATGTTAACTTTAAGAATTACGGTGAAAAAACGAGACAACACTCATATCAACAACAATACTAGGCCATCTTGGTTAATGTTTCAGAAAAGTTCAAATGAGAAGAGTTACAGTGTTTCCTTTAGGATTTTTTTTAGCAGTGGGGAAAGGTCTGTCCAAACAACAAACACCCCTGATGCTGAGCGTAGCCTATGCTTGCTATGGTACCCCTGGAGCCTGTTCCTTAAGTCTGTTTTCACCTATAAAATAATAAAAAAAAATGAATGATGTGAGGGATTATTGATTGTCAAACAATCTTTTGGGTGCCCCGCAGCCCGCTTGCAGTGTGAAGCGTGTGTCCGCGCTATTCTCCAACATGCCCGCTCGCGGTGTGTAGCGCGTGTCCACGCTATTCTCCGACTCCGATATGCCCGCTCGGCGCTCGCGGTGTGTTTTTACGCGTGTCCGCGCTATTATCCGACATGCCCGCTCGCGGTGTTCTCTATCAATCTACCAAAGCCGGTCGCGGGGGCGCCGCCCTCGCCATCTTTCCATTCACTTCACTTTTGCTATTTAACCAGAGCGAATGAGACGAGTGCGTCACGTGTGGTGTTTGTCAACGCGCCTTTGGAGAGAAGTGAAAGTGACCGCTCGGCTAGTATCGATACTTCGGGAAATTAGTATTGGTACCGTTCAGATATTTCAGTATCGATATTTATCGAAATATCGATATTTTTGACAACACTATATTGGAGACCAATTATTTTATTTTGTAATGTCTTTTTCCATCTAAAACTCTAAACTCTAAACTCTAAAACTCTCATCTATAAACTCTAAACTTATTTAAACTCTCTGGAAAATGTTTTTTTAGATAAAAACTGAAAGAGTTTTCAAAAGCTTAGTGGTGGTGACGTTGAAATTGTAGGACCTTGGTTAATTTATATTATATCATGGTAAATGCATAGAGCATCTGAGAAGGTTCCATGCTGGCATCAGCAGCTGGCTCTGTAGTCTCCCCGCAAGGCACTCAATCCCAGCTGAACACCCTGGAGTTAATCATTGTGCTAAAAAGATAATTAGTGCTAATTAGCATGCAAATACCTTCCTTTAATATTTGGAGGGTTTTTTTCTTTCTTTTTTCCAAACTGTGTGTATATGAATTTGATATTTTATATTATATATATTTTGTTATTGCATTATATTGTACATTTTCTGAAGTGATACAAATGATTACCATAAGGTAAGATTCCAGACTAAAAAGTGGTGATTATGTCCATTATAATGTGAGTGTACAAAACAGAAGAAATGGCCAAGAATCTCCAAAAATTCCATAGTTGCCATATCACCATGAGAGCTTGCAAAGTCCCGATATAAAACAAAAAATGTTTTGAATTTCTCTTCTTGCCTTAGGCACTGGAAAAAGATCCCCTTTGCCACTCTGTTGGAAGTCATCTCCAGTACATTGGTTGTCTGATGGCATAACCATTTTCTTCATTGTGTCAGCACACACAAAGACAGTGTTAGCAACAAGTACATACTAACAACTTCCACTAGGACACTGGTAACTGTGATACTGCTATCATTGTCAGGAATTACTTGTCTCCTTTGACATTTCTATTGCATGCCCTCCCAAATGGAAAAAAGTAACACTTCTGGTACAGTAGGGATAAACAGCTCATAAATCTTTGGTGAAAGGTTCTATTTGGATCTTGCAGGCCAGTTTGGTGATGGTAAAATTGAATGCTTCCCCACTTTAAGGTGATACATTATAGAAGAACACCATTCTCTCCGGTAGGATTTCAAATTGATTAGCCTACTGTGGCCAGAACACAGTAGATAAGATACAATGGAAAGACCAAGGAGAAGGAGTGTTAACTATGTTAATTTTGACCTAATTTGAACTATCTATCAATTTATCTGCACTACCCCCTGTACTGTATATGTAACAAATCCTTTACTTTTCTTAGTGTGACTACAGTATATACAGTCACTGGACTGTATTAAAGTGCAGACAGTTCTTGCTCACTCATCTAATCGCTGTTCTGTCATATTCCAGAGTATAGCTCTGGTGAGTGCAGTTCACTGGTTTTTGGAAATGACTTCATGCAGTGGCAGTGAATCAGTTCAATTATTGATGGATTGCTCCTGCTGGTTAAAGGGATAGTTTACCCAAAAATGAAAATTATGTCATAATTTACTCACCCTCAAGTTGTTTCAAACCTGTATGAGTTTCTTTCTTCTGTTGAACACAAAAGAAGATATTTTGATGAATGTTGGTGACTAGACAGTTGCTGACAGTTTCTTTTTTTTCCTAGTAGTATCTTCTATTTTTCACTTTACCTCCTCATGCTCATGTTGAAGTCAGCAGGACTATACCAAAAAAAAAAAAAAAAGCTGTGAACATGCTGATATCAAGAGAAACTAGGGCTGCACGATCTTGGGAATATATTTTAGATTTGTTCTGGTTAAAATTGCTTTTTAAAATGTCTAAAATACACACACACACACACATATATTAGGGCTGTCAAACGATTAAAATATTTAATCGCGATTAATCGCATTAATGTCATTGTTAACTCGCGATTAATCACACATTTTTATATATTCTAAATGTCTCTTGATTTTCTTTTTGTCCCATTATTTTTTCTCATTTTAATGCTCTTATCAACATGGAAAAGTGGATCAGCTTGCTTTGTGCAAATGTTTTTTATTGAAAACAACATTGGCATATACTGTTCAATTTCACACTAACATTCTCACTTGGAGCAAATAATCTCTCACACAATGTACTGTCCATCAATAAGTAACGTTAGGTAACGTTACTAATATTGACGAGTGGGCGTAGAAACGCATCAGCTGTGTGTGTACTTGGCCATCAAGTGGTATTTCAGACTGGACCTGCTGCGATGACAGCTCAGTTCACAACGACACAACACACAGATCACTTTGTCAATAGAACCATTTGGCAACTTTTTAAAAGTAAACTTTCCATTCAGAATCTTATTGGCATCCATTTCGGCGTCTCGCGCTCATCATTCATCCACTCATAACGTAACGTTAAAGCGGGTCGCACACCGGACGAGAAGCGCAGAGCCTCGTATTTAAAATTCGAACACATTATTATATGAGTGTACACACACTGGCGCCGCCATTCGGCGTTTTTATTTCTGGCCATAAACTGAGAAAGTGCGCGTTCGATGTGCGATACGAGTTGTCCTAGACGCGGCTCGGCGCTTCTCGTCCACTATTTGGCCGGTTCGCACATCTATGGGTTCGCAAGCCCAAACAAGTGTGTGCGGAGCCACTGCCACCCTTGAGAAAAATATATTTATTATCATATGTTACTCCAAATGTTTACATCGATATGACGTTACATCGATATGACGTTATGAAATGAGATTGGAGTAAAAACATGAAGCCAATGTTTGGTGCGTTTTGCGAATAGGGATGAATTTTTCTGTCCGAGCCCCGGCCCGCGTCCGATAGGCATAAATATATTTTTTCTCATACTAATTACACATGTACGTTTGTTTGTGTGGAAAGCATTCGGAAATTTCAACAGATGAGCGCATCAGCGCACAGAGCAACAAAGCTCTTAAAGGGATACTCCACCGTTTTTTCATATTAAACTATGTTATTCCCTTAACTAAGACGAGTTGATACATACCTCTCTCGTCTCAGTGCGTGCACTTTAATCGCTCTGACGCGCCGCGAGACTTTGATAGCACAGTTCATTCAATAGGGGCCAAGCAGAGAAGCTACCAAACACCTCCACGTTTTCCCTATTTAAATACAGTTACTCGAGTAGTGTAATTCGACCTAGGACGGTGACGCAAAACAAAACGTTGAGCTTTTCTAAGCGTCTAAAATGGATAACTATATTGTATGGCGGAATACCTTAGCAAGTGCTTGGGAGCACTTCGACTTGGCACAGTAATATCTTCATATTAGGATAGGCAACGTATTTTAGCACAATTCACACCTAGCAGTAATTCCAGGAAAAAAAATCTCCAAATGCTCCACATGAACTTTGGTCTTCCGACCTTTTACCATCATGTTGATTTAATTAGATTAATATGTGTGAGAGAGAGAGAGAGAGAGAGAGAGAGAGAGAGAGAGAGAGAGAGAGAGAGAGAGAGAGAGAGAGAGAGCAGGGACCAGATGAGAGACCACTGATTGAGTCTTGCTGACTTAAACATTCACATGAGTCTCTGTACATGACCATGGTAAAATGAAAAATCAAACAACATAGAAATTACAGGTATGTACTATGTTTCAGGAATGGTACAAATATGTGATAAGTATGTTCAATAATGTGCTTTTTCTGTCCTTTGTTGTGTATCTTTGGATTATGTTGTGTTGTAAATAAATAAAATAGCCATTATTTTTTTTTTATTCACTCCTCATTCTTTGTGCAAGGTTCCTCATAATGATAGGGCATGATAGCACCTAATAGGGCCATTATGGGAGGGTCTTTGTCTTTCTCAGGTGTGAAACACATCAATATTAATGGGTGGTTAACGCCTCCTTGTATAGAGCTTTCTTACACAAAACATGTCTTACAAATTTTTTATCAATATATTGTTTTATCTGAATGAGTATGCAGGATGATTTTAAAATAGTTTTGAAGAAAATATTCTAGGCTATGTGATACAATTTTCAAAAGTTACATTTTGTTTTGAATACAGTGTAATAACACTTTAGCCATGCAAATGTCACAAGTAACAGAAATACTGTAAGCTCAAATGTCAGAGCATGTCAGAACACCTCCAGGACCCAGAAAACACCTCAGACCCCAGAGGGTTAAGTATACAATTACTTAGTTAGGAAGTAAGCATGGGATATATTTATATAATGGCATTGACAGAAAATATTTGCATGCTAAAAATCTCCACGCCTCCTCCAAACGGTTTCAATCAGAGAGGCAGAACTTCTGTGCCCGGTTGCATAAAGCACCTTAAGTTTTTCCCTTAAGTATGACACTTAAGGGGCGATTTCCCCTTACCTAAGAGAATAACTTAAGGGTGTTGCATATAATCTCTTAAACGATTCTCTTAGGTAAGGGAAACATTTAAGTGTTTCACGACAGCGATCCTGAATTCAAGTTATAAAAGTCTGTTGTTGCCATAGATACGCAAAACACTAACACAAGCGGGAAAGAGCCCCCGCAACCCGGTGAACCACTCTGCTGACAGACGATTTATGAACGTGGAAAACATCTCCACTATCGTCTGAAAACTCCCAGTTGCAAAAAAACGCAGTGCTATAAGCAGTTGTAACACCGCAGGTAAAGAGTGGTTGTGATGTGTGACACGGTCAAGGGCGCCGTCTAGTTTGTTAGTGATGTCAAATATTGCGCGTCGATCAAAACGGTATTCATGCAACAATAGGGTTCTCCCTATCCCTAAAAATTATTCTTGGCACATAATTATCTTCAGCTCGTTCCATAAATTCAGCCATGTCGTCTTATTTTTTGTCCGCGTTACTCTTAAGGTTACGATTTCCAAACCTTAAAGGAGAACTCCGGTCAATTTTAACATTGAGCTCAATTTTTAGTAAATTTGGAGTGCTGTCAATACAGAGAACAACGACAAAAATCGGTGTTGCCTACACTGTTTTATCCTATTTTTAAAAGTTGCACCCTATTGACTTGAATGGGGCAAGTTTTAAACCTGCTTTTATCCTCTTAACATATTTGATGTGTCATTACAAGTGCCCAGCCATGTTGAGTGATTCCTTAAGAGTGAACACGAGTGAATCTGACTGCAGTAGATGTGAAAGATATGAATAAAAATGATGTTATATCAGCCAGCGCAAATACCTGTATTTAGTTCCTGTTTTCGGTGGAAGTCCAAAGTAGTCGATTGTCGAGTTCACGCGCGTGATCATAGCAACTAAACCTATGCGCGTGAACTCGACAATCGACTACTTTGGACTTCTACCGAAAACAGGAACTAAATACAGGTATTTGCGCTGGCTGATATAACATCATTTTTATTCATATCTTTCACATCTACTGCAGTCAGATTCACTCGTGTTCACTCTTAAGGAATCACTCAACATGGCTGGGCACTTGTAATGACACATCAAATATGTTAAGAGGATAAAAGCAGGTTTAAAACTTGCCCCATTCAAGTCAATAGGGTGCAAATTTTAAAAATAGGATAAAACAGTGTAGGCAACACCGATTTTTGTCGTTGTTCTCTGTATTGACAGCACTCCAAATTTACTAAAAATTGAGCTCAATGTTAAAATTGACCGGAGTTCTCCTTTAAGTTATACTTAGGGAAATGACCGTTAAGGGGTTTTATGCAACACTTAACACTTTTTAAGGGATTACTTAAGTGAAAAAACAGCATTTAAGGGAAATTCTAAGTGTTGTAGCACCAATGCCAGATGTTGATAGATAAAGCATACATTTTCTATTTGTTAACTTGTTGCATGACTAAAAGCATTCTTGACATGTTTCTAAACTAAGACAAAACACAGACTTTGTGATTTAATGCATTCCAAATTGTCTTCTCCCCTTTTGCCAGAGACATTAACGCGTGCTGAAAGCTTTTAGTTGATTCTCTGCCTAGATAAGGTGAGGTATCCTGGGGTTTTTAATTTAATTTATCGTCCGAAAGACGCACACACCGCGTCTGGGTTCTGTCAAGCACGGACTCCCCGCTGTGAAAGTTCCATTCATGTATTGTTCTAAAGCCGAACACACACACACAGACACATGTTTACACCTTTGAGGTTAACAGGTCACACACGCGCCTCGCCCGTCCCACACACACACACACACGGTGGGGGTGAGGAACAGAAACACACGCACGAGAATTCTAAAAGTAAGAAAAACGCTTTTTGTGAGAATGCAACATTCTGTTTGAAAACGGCGATTAACAAGCATGCAGAATCTGACGTAGAATGCGCGTTTTCCGGATTAAAACAACCAGTAGAAACGCATAATACCTAAAAATCAATATGGTTCTCTTTAGCATGATCTAACAGTATCGAATTTGGGATGGTTGTAAACCAGAAAATTAGACAATTCCGAATCTGCTTTGAGAAACAACCTATTATGCATTATTAAACATTTACTGATGTGCAGAATAATTCCAGAAGTAAACTCTGACCTCTCCCCACGCGCTGAATAGGCGTATCTCCGAGACAGTGGGGATCTTGGCGCCACAAAATCCCCACTCGTGATTGGCTCCCAGGCTCAGAATGGGCGTGCTCCGTTTTCATTCATATTTTGGAGGCGAGCCCAAGAAGCTCACTCTTCCTCTCTTCTTCACTTCTGCTCTACAATTCTAGTACGCCACTCTAGTCTCTAGTTCTAGTCTAAACGGCTAGTCTCTCTAACTTTAACTTCGCTTCAAGACAGCCTTGCTCTCCGTTTACTTTCCGTTTCTAAGACTAAGTCTTTATTTTTATACAAGTTTTAAAGCTACTTCCTTGATCCAGCGTTTTAACAAGCGAAAGCTTAGTGTCTCCACTCTGCGTCAAAACAACCACGTGACGCCACCCGGAAACCAGCGAAGCTCCAAAAGAAACAGCGCTACGTACCAGACGGCTTTCCAACGACAATAGAGTAGGCTCATTCCAAATCTCATCTTTAACGCAAAGGCTGAGTTAAGGTTGTCTGAAAATCCTCTGGTCTCTTGATTATTGAAAGTATTCCTTAAACTGTGTAATTCCTCCAACTCTCTATACCTCGAAAGCATCTCTCTCTCATCTCTCTCATCTCTCTCTCTCTCCATCTCTTGGTTAATATCGTGTTACTATATATATACGCTACGTAATCGTTTTATAATCATTTGTCTTGTTTATGCATATTGTTTATACTCTTGATCGTGTAACTTACGTACTTTTAAAGTGTCTTTTATTAAACTTCATTTAATCTTTGCCTGAATCTATGTGTTTTATGAATCCATAAATCTGAATGTCAATGAAAACGAAATATATATGCTACCTTAAACGCTCCATTAAACCTTTGTTATACATTGCATAATTAAGTATTCTATATCTGGTCCCTTGGGAGGTAAGTTATATCCATTATGGCCATATGGATGTGATTTGGCTTGCCAAGAACTAAACAGATCGAAGTGTTGATGCAAATATTATGTCATTTATTTATATTATATGCTGTTGCTTGCGTTAATGACTTTTGATCATGGGCTGTTCGCACACGCTACACTGCTCTTTCTAGCTACATGTATTCCAGGCACATGCTTCAGCATTTCTGACTTACATCTTTGGAGATGTGGGCATACAATATTTGTGCCTCTGCTCAAGAGCCTTTGGGTGCTTGTCACTGTGTGCTATACCAGCCAGCTGTGATTATAAACACGGCATTTAATTGCTTTCCTCTGGTTATGAAATTTGCAAGAAAATACCATTCCCTTACAGCAGGTGTGTTGCTGAATGCTTTGTTACTGAATGCTTTCTGTCTTATAAATAAACATGGCTTAAAATGCTGGTGAACACAATGTCAGGTGTGGATATTTGGGATTTTTTGACACTCATCAAATGCGATGACTGACTGAAATGCGATGAGAAGCCGCATGTTCCTGGTTCTATAAAGATATCAGGCAAGCAGTAGAACAGACTGTGGGTAGTTCATGGGCATTGGACAAGCATGTTCCTAAAAAGCTAAATAATACATCCAGTTACTAATTTATGGTTTAAACTGTAAGAATGCTATTTTGACAATGTTCTTTTAATAAAAATGTATACGAAAATAATAACTATAAGAAAGCAATAACTAATTTTGCATTTGCTGCATATAATGTTGATATGCAGACGATCTTTTTAATAATCAACTTAAAAAAAGATCAGTGTCATGATGGTCACAGACATGACAATTAAACACTACAAACCCTTACACATTGCGTTTTTAAGTCACTTCAAGTTTGATTTTGAGTTGTTAACTAACTTTTGAATTAGTCCATCGATATAATGTCCAGCAAAGACACTGTCCATGTTCGTCTGTTCAAAGTGTGAGGAGGTTTCCAGCAGTTGACTAATTCTTTCTTTTTTTGCCGCTGTGAGAGTGGCTAACAGTAAATATCTTTGTTGAATGGATAAAGGTCCCAAAAATCATTAGAAAAAGTGGTGGGGTCAAACATATATCAGTGCCCAACAGATTTGAAGTCCTGTGAGAGCTGGGTCCAGGAAAGTGAGAGAGAGGGAAAGTCCCAAAAGAAGTGTAAGTACGTCCCTAGAGATCCTTGAGAACAAAGATTACACATAGGAGAGGATGATAGATTCATATTAAAATGTTTCATAGGAGTCAAGTAAACCCTATGTAGTAATTTCCAGTGTATCATTTGATGATTGGGGTTCTTTGAAGACTAAAACATCCTCCATACCTGATCTGAAAATAAAACATGCACATGGCTGATAGCTCGAACAGGAGGTCAGCTTGTGAAATTGAGTTATTTCTTATAAAGCCTTTAAACACATTCCAAAGTGTCTGCAGATCATCCACTGAGCCTCGGTTAATTTCAATAAACTCAGCAATCCTATTTCTGAACTGACTGTAAAAGTTTTTGTCCTGTAACAAATTAGGTTAAATCAACATCTAGAGGCCCGAGAAGGCCGAGGGACTAAAGATAATCTGCACAAATTACCATCATGATCATACAGAGATATGGAGCAAATATCCGCATCTTGAGCAGCTGAAAGAAGTTGAAATACAAATATTGTCAATTTGTGAATAGGTTTTATGAGATGCGGAGAAGAAAGTGAATGACCTAGCAGAAGGGTTTAATAATAGGCAAATTATTAGTATATCAGGGAATTTTAAGAGATAAGCTGAGAGTAAAGAGAAGTAGGGTCAGGATTACATGAAGCATAAACTGAAAGAAATATTCATATTCTATACTGCTGTTTTTATGTGCTTTACTCTACCATCTGAGTCACAGCCTTTATCCAAAATAGTGATATTTAAAGTCCTCTGCACCAATATTAAGACACCTTTAGTTTTAGTATCCGTAGATTAAAGGACAAGTTCGGTATTTTACACTTAAATCCCTGTTTTCAGATAGTTTCTGATGAAATAAAACGGTTAAGATTGAAATTTGGACACATGCATGCTGCTTTTGGGTTTCTGTGGTAGCACCCCAACCTTGAGCTATTAAAACATTTATTACAAATATATTAATTATGAATATATTAAAATATTAAAAAATAATAATAATATCAATACAATACAATAAACTAATAATTAAAAATAGTCAGCTTAAGGTAGCTACAAATTAAACTAATAATTAAAAATAGTCAGCTTAAGGTAGCTACAAGTATTAAATGTGGTTAAATGTCAAAATAACTGTCAAAATATAATAAAAAAAAGTGTAATCAGGAATGTTAGTGTCGTCCTCATCTACTTGTGATCCGATCGAACAAAACGCATCTTAATACCAGGAGTAAACACCTTGCTTGGACCACTTCTCTTCTCTATCTACTAACCATCACTAGGATCTGTCATTCAGAAACATGGCTTTTGCTATAACTGCTATGTTGATGACACACAACTCTTCCTCTCATTCCAGCCAGATGATCCAACGGTAGCTGCCCATATCTCGGCCTGCCAGGCAGATATTTCGGTCTTGATGAAGGACCATCACCTTCAACTCAACCTTGCAAAGACAGAACTGCTTGTGACCTCGGCCAACCCAACACTTCATTACTACTTTTCCATTCAGCTAGGTTCCTCATCCATAACTCAGCCAAGAACCTCAGTTATATCCACAGGAGTAAATCACGCACATCTTATTTTCAAATACGGGTGCTGGATCACAAGTATGATCCATGTAGTAGTAAGTAACAGATCCACACACCGAATAAGCTCCCATTCCAAAAATTTTTTTTGAATGGGAGCTTATTCGGTGTGCGGATCTGTTACTTACTACTACAAGAACCTCAGTTATGACTGAAGATGAATTCAACTTCACAAACCACATTGCTAGAATGGCCCGGTCCTGCTGATTTGCATTGCACAACATTAGAAAGATAAGGCAAAAACTTATCAGAGCATGTTACAAAATTCCTTGTCCAAATTATTGTGCTATCCAGACTGGATATATTCTTATAATATTGTTGCCCTCTTGTTGAATTGACTGCTTCTATTGTTCTTGATTGCTTCATTGTGCTGAACTCAGCAACCCTAATTATGTTTGAAGAGATGGAGAATGTTTGCAAATGTCTGTTTCATCACCCAGCATCATACCTGTTTCGTTGCCCTGCACCAAGCGTGTTTTGTTGCCCAGCCTGTTGACCAGTAGGCTCCACTTTGGCTCCTCACCCCATCGGCTCCACCTGGGTCCCTCATCCCTCTGGCTCTGCCTTGGTCAGTCATTGATCTGCCGTCTCCGTGGACTTACGAGCCTTCTTCTGTGACTCGTCCCTCCACCCCATTGGCTACATCGGGCTCCACCTCAGTCCTCCAGCAGCCTGGCTTTGCATCGGCCACGTCTCTGTGGCTCCACCTTGATCTGCAGAACCTTTTGTGTCTCTTCAGTCATTCAGTTCTGCCTGGGTCTCCACTGCCATCAGTTCCGCCTCAGTTGGTCATACGTTTTCATCAACTTACAAGTTACAAAGTTAATTGTAGCTTATATGAATGCTCAGTTTTTCCTGTTGTTTAATACATTTGGCCAAAGTCTTGTGTTATAAAAGATTAAGTGCTATGCACAGGCTGTATTGGCTATGATTAGAGGGCACTGACACTCATTTACATGACATTCTTGGTTTCTCAAAGGCATAACATATTACCCTTTACAAGCAGTGTTTATTTTTTTCTTGAGTAATGAAAATGCTCTACTTATTGAAATAACCAGTTCTTTATTTACTCTTGCACTGCAAAAAAGCAGAGTGACGTTCTCCAAAATGTGTTCAACACTTCATTCACGATTGAGGAGGGTGGAGCTACTGAATAAGGTTTTGCCTATAGAATGAGACTCCGCTGGAGTTACAGGGATTAGTCACAAGCTCTAGTATTTTACTATTTACTATAAAGCTATTTAGCATAAAGTTGTATTCAAGCTCTGGTATAGGTATAGGCACAAAAAAGTACAAAAAAAAGTAATGTTATCAACCGGTATGTTTTATAATCAAACCGTTTTCAGAACTGTATTGTTACAGAAAGAATGCATGAGCAGAAATGTTAAAATACTGATTCTGTTTTAGTTTTTTTAAGCCCTGTCCAGAGCTGAATATTTTTTGTCTGGAACTAAGCAGGAGTCAAGTCGAATTTTAGTGAGATTTATTAGGCAAATGATGGTTGCTGAAAATATCTGTTTTGATCTGTTTGACAGACTGGATAACAAAGGAGAACAACAAACACATTGTTTATTGGTTCTAGAAAGCCAGACACTTCAAAACGGTGCAAAACGCACAGGGTCACCAGTCATTAACAAACCAACTGACTGGATAGGAACAAGCATGTTCATTTATGTGCACTATGGTTAGATTGCATAGTACAGATTAACTAACCAAACTAAACAAATAAAAAAAATAAAAAAATAAAACTTCTGTACATTCATCTTTTACTTTGCAAAGAAAGCAACTCATGCCTCATAGCTATTTTTTTAACGCAGTAAAAAGCCCACCATACCTTGGGAGGCTTACAAAAACGGAGAGCATATCTCATCAGCATGACCAAACAGACACCTGTGATGTGGCCATGGACGTGGAGGCACAGTAGCTCAGTCATCACCAGGGCCCTCCCTCTTGGCCCAGGAGCACTGAATGCTGAGGCGTAATGGACTGCTAAATTAATGAAACATTAGCATATGTAGCTCAGCAGCAGGCCCTGCTTCCCAGCTCCCCTAGCCACCTGTTGATTTTGAAAACCTCTGAAGGGGTTTGGTCATTTAATGGTCCATCTTGTTTCATGGAACTGTGGTGTGGAGTTTTCTGGCTAAAAAAATGACATCAGGTTGCTAAACTAACTTAACTGACAAGTTTAATTAACCAGATTAACACTACAAATAGTGTTAGCCAAAGTTCACCAACATGCTTTTCTGGACAAAACAATAGGTCTCATTCACTAACCGTGCGCACGCACAGATTTGTGTGTGATATCTGCATACGAACATTTGCACGAACAAATCATGATTTATCAATAACTTTCGTTGTAAATTCTATTCTTAATTTATGAAAAATGTAGGAACAACTGACACCACACAAACGCAAATATCACATACTCATGTGTTTTGGGCGTATCAAATGGGCGTATAATTTGATTAATGTAATTTAATCAAATGTCAAGAAAAGAAAAAAAAGTGTGACAAAGTGAGGTCAACCTCAACAATGGACTAGAGCTGGGCCTGGGTATGTATACATTCAGTAAAATAGTCAAAATTAGGTGCGTTATAGCTGGAGCTGCGAGTTTCCTCTGTATAAAGACTGTACAGCTGGTAAATCAGAGGTCTGTAATCTGGGTCTATATTAAAGGTGCTTGTTATGTTTAAACTTAATTGGAGGATGGCACACTTGGCATTTATCGAGTATCTTGCAGCCAGAGATGTTTGCTGAAAGCGACAGAAGAAAAGGGTGTGTGGAAAGCCCTGACATGTACCTTGTCTGGGCATGTTTTATGCAAATAACTTACATCGGGCACGCCGTCACTCATTTAGAATACTCCAAATTCATTATCTACTGTTAAGAACAAATCTATGTCCATACGCATGTGTTGTGAATTCTGTCAGGGCCACTATTGTAAAATACAATTGACAATTAGCATACAGTTTGGATTGGCGGAATGATTCCGTTCTGGGCGAGAACTGCCTGCGCATCCACGCAGCCTAGCATGGATAAGAGCAGGGATAGCAGCAATAACCTCCCTTACGGTAAACAGAACAGAACCAACATGAATGTTTTGCAGATATCATTATTTCAAGATTTTAAAGTACAAGATAATTCGAGAATTTATTCTGATTCAAGGGGAATCAGAAAGTCAAATCCTGACTGACGAGAGGAGGAGCTGGGGATTGTACTGGGTTGTAACGGTATGAGTTCTCTTACGAGAGATACTCTCGCACCGCGGTTGTCGTAGCAACGCATTGGGGAAAATCCTTTTCCACGAGAATACTGAAGCAAAAATTATCCTTAATTTTGTATCAATGTAAAACGCATTGCCACAGCATACAGACCTAGGCGAGACAGCTCGCGTGCCTATTGGCTGCTGTGCGGCAAATGCTTAAGCCAATCGAGCGAGCCCTTGAGTGACATCATACCCTTCTGCGTCACGTCCCGCCTAAACGGGCGTGGCTTAGGGCTATATATTTCGCTCACAGGCTTATGAACTCTGATTTTTTATCCTTCAGCGAAGACACCTCATCGCTGATCCGAGTGAAGAAGCTGCGCCGTCGAGAGAGCACTTCAGCGGGAGAAGTCACGACAAGCCGCTGGCACCGCCGCCTTCGTCGCGTTCCGGCGCCTATATCCTTTTCACTGTGTTGAGTGTGTGTGAGTTCGCCGGCGCGACTCACACTTTTTTCTTTGTATCTAAAAGAGCAGCGTCTTTTTCAAGATGCCTGTTTGCGGTTCGTGCAAACGGACCATGCTCAGTGACGGGGACCGCCACGTGATCTGCGCTTCCTGCCTGGGCGAGGAACACGCGGCTATCGCTCTTGCGGATGACGGCTGCCATCACTGCGAACTACTGCCTCTGGCGACTCTGTGGACTCGCCTGGCGTCGTTCCAGGAGCCCGTGTTCTCCGCTGTTGTGCCGCGCCGTAAAAAGCGCCGTGCACAGCGGAACCCCGAACCTCCGTCAAGCCGCCAAAGTTCGCCGGTGCGCCCGCAAACTGTTTCTCCGGCTTCCTCAGCTTCGATTCCCGACGGACAGCGACCGCAGATTGCCATGCTGAGGGACGAGGACTCGTGCTCGGTTTTGGCTTCCGGCAGCGAGGATTGGGCGAGCTCTGCGGACCTTGCGCCCCCTGCCCCCACGCCAAAAGGGAAGAGAGCGAGCATCGAGGCGGAGCTCATGCGCGTTCTCACTCAAGCCATGGCGAGCCTTGGCCTTGAATGGGTTTCGCCCGAGCAGCCCGCACACAACCGGCTGGATGGCTACTTTCTGCCCGGGGAGAAGTCGACGCCAGTCTCAAAGCCCGCCCCCTTCCTTCCTGAGCTTCATGAGGAGGTCGCGAGAGCTTGGACTTCCCCGTATTCTACGAGGACGAGGTCATCTGTTTCTCTAGCGTTCTCCAAGGTCGACGACGCTAGGAACAGAGGCTACCTTTCCCTCCCGCCAGTCGAAGAGCCTATCGCGGCCCACTTATGCCCACCCTTCCAGGCCGATCTCCTCCGCAAGCTGGACGAGAACGGACCCGATGCGTTTTGCGTGGCGGATCTGAGAAGCGCTACAGACCTGGCTCTTCGCGCTTCGAAGTCTGCGGCCCAAGCCATCGGACGCAGTATGGCGGCAATCACCGTGTCTGAGAGGCACCTATGGCTAACGCTCTCAGACATGCCAGAAGCGGAACGGACCGCCTTCCTCGACGCCCCGCTCTCCCCTGCTGGCCTCTTCGGGACATCGGTGAAGGACTTCACCGACAGGTATGCGGAGGTGCAGAAGGCGACCCAGGCAATGAAGCACTTCCTGCCGAAGCGCTCCAGCTCTGCAGCAGGCCGTGCGAAACTTTTCACGGCTACCCAGATAAATCCATTAAAGAGTGCTTTTTCTGGTGTCCCGGCCACGGCCGATGGTGTTTCTTGTGTAGTAAGACTGCCCACTGTAATGTGCCCATCCCTACACACAAACACGGCCCCACACACAGGGCCCGCGCACGTAAAATCGACCCAGTTTGATTGCGCGTTAAAAGTAGCACATGTGCCCACTACCCAGTGCCCACTAATGCTACCTCCTGCTCATCGCACGGTTTCTGTAAAAACGAAACCTGCGTGCAGGCGCTCCGCTCCGGCGAGCGATGCTATAAAGGGGGTAAACGTGCCCGGTCCCCAGTGCCCGCGTTCCCACACAAGCATCACGGTTCCTACGGAGCCCGTCCAGCCCTCCCTCTCCCGCCTAAATGCTGTCGAGGGGTCGAGCGCGGACATTCTGCCCGCTATCATAAGCGCGGCCCCGGCCTCAGATGTTGCGAGCGAGACATTTCTGTCGCAGCTCACGAAAGCCGCTGTATCGCGAGTCGATCAGAGCGCGCTTTTCACTCAGCCCCTAGCTACACGTGCAGATGCATGGGAAAAGCTTCCCGGGGTTTCAAAATGGGTGATAAACATCATAAAAGAAGGCTATTCGCTACAGTTTCGCAGACGCCCTCGCCGCCACACGGCGCGCGTCGAGACTTCGGTAGACTCGAATGTAGCACACCTACTTCGAGCCGAAATTCAGAAACTTCTGAGAAAAATGGCTATCGAACCTTTATCTCAGGCTCAGAGCGAAGGGGGGCTTTACAGCAGATACTTCCTGGTACCCAAGAAAGACGGGGGTCTCAGACCCATACTAGATCTGAGGCAGCTGAACAGAGCGCTTGTAAAACGCCAGTTCAGAATGCTAACGACCAGAAAAATCCTCGCGCATGTTTGCCAAGGAGACGTGTCAGAAGATCTAAAGGACGCGTATTTTCAAATACAGATTGCGTCACGTCACAGGCATTTTTTGAGATTCGCCTTCGAGGGCCAGGCATACCAGTACAAAGTCCTGCCGTTCGGCTTGTCTCTAGCACCCCGTACATTTACGAAGTGCATGGACGCAGCACTCGCTCCCCTCAAACTGCAGGGTGTTCGAGTGCTGAACTATTTGGACGATTGGCTCATTCTAGCCCAATCTCATTCAGAGATAGTGGCGCACAGAGCCCTGCTGCTGAGTCACCTCGAGAATCTCGGTCTCACAGTAAACTGGGAAAAGAGTTCGCTATCCCCCAGTCAGAATATTTCTTTTCTGGGACTGGAACTGTCACAACAGCGCGCGCTGCACATTCAGCGCACAGTCAGCTCATTCCGCTGCGGCGCTGTTCTCCCTCTAAAGAGCTTTCAGAAAATGCTAGGTCTGATGGCCTCAGCATCTGCAGTACTGCAGCTGGGCCTGCTGCGCATGCGCCCGCTGCAGATATGGCTCAAAGGGAGGGTGCCCTGCAATGCATGGGCCACCGGTCGGCTTCGCCTCAAGGTCAATCAAGCTTGCGTTGCAGCTTTGAAACCGTGGAAGTCAAAAGACTGGTACCTGTCAGGTGTAAGCCTAGGGATTTCCTCGAGTCTGAGGGTGGTGTCTACGGACGCATCCAACGCAGGATGGGGAGCGCTGCTCGAGGGCAGACCGCTGTTTGGCCTTTGGTCAGAGCGAGAGAAGCTCTTCCACATAAACTGCCTCAAGATGTTAGCAGTGTGCAAAGCGCTCACTCGCTTTCGTCCCCTGCTTATGGGCTGCCATGTACTGATACGTTCAGACAGCATGTCAGTGGTGTCATACATAAATCGCCAGGGCGGCCTCAGGTCCCTGTCATTATACAGGCTGACCAGACGCCTTCTGGTATGGGCGCGCTGCAACCTGCTTTCACTAAGGGCGGCGCACGTACCAGGGCACCTGAATGTTGGACCAGATGTACTGTCCAGGAACCGCGTTCCGGCAGGAGAATGGTCGTTACACCCACACACAGTGCAACTGTTGTGGAAGAAATTCGGCAGAGCGGAAGTAGACCTCTTTGCGTCTCCGGAAAACGCTCACTGTCCGGAATTTTACTCAGAGAGCAGGGACGTGCTAGCTCATCAGTGGCCGCGCCGTCCTCTATATGCTTTTCCCCCTGTCTCCCTCCTGACCCAAGTGGTGGAGAGGATCAGGGAAGAAGGATGCTCAGTGCTGCTGATAGCGCCGCTGTGGTTGAATCAACCCTGGTTCCCAGCTGTGATGCAGTTAGCCAGCACCGCCCCGTGGCCAGTGCCTCTGAGGAGGGATCTCCTTTCTCAAGCAAATGGTTCGATTTGGCATCCTCACCCGGAACTATGGTCCCTTCACGTGTGGGCCATCAATGGGTATCCGCTGACCTCCCGCAGGGAGTGCTGAACACGATCACACAGGCTAGAGCTCCGTCTACGCAACGGCTCTATGCGTCTAAATGGTCTGTTTTTTCTGGCTGGTGCACGTCTCGTGGCGTGTCACCCCCAGACTGCGGAGTAACAGAGGTTTTGTCCTTCTTACAAGAGCTATTGGATAACGGGAGATCCCCTTCCACGCTCAAAGTATATGTGGCGGCTATAGCGGCTTTTTCTGAAACCGCTCACGGCCAGTCCATAGGAAGGAACGATTTAGTCATTCGGTTCCTTAAAGGAGCTAGGAGACTTAATCCACCCAGACCTCCCACTGTTCCCATTTGGGACCTTTCTACGGTGCTGGACGCCATGAAGGGTCCTCCTTTTGAGCCTCTTCAGGAGATTGATATGAAATACTTGTCGCTCAAGACGGTGTTTCTCCTGGCTCTCGCTTCAGTGAAGCGCGTTGGGGACTTGCACGCGCTCTCCGTGAGCACGTCGTGCATGGAATTTGGGCCTAATGACTCCAGAGTCGTGCTCAAACCTAAGCATGGTTACGTTCCAAAATCCCTAAACACACCGTTTAGGGCGCAGGTTATTCCCTGTCTGCCCTTCCGGTCTCCGGGGATAGTATGGACGAAAATTTTATCTGCCCATTGAGGGCATTGAGAGCTTACGTGTAGCGCTCGTCTGCTTTCAGACAGACAGAGCAGCTTTTCGTTTCGTTCAGTGGGCGTCTCAAGGGACTGGCCACTTCGAAACAGAGCCTATCCAGATGGATAGTGGACGCTGTAGCTCTAGCGTACGCATCCAAAGGCATTCAGTGCCCTTTGGGTGTTAGAGCGCACTCCACGAGAAGTATGGCTTCTTCGTGGGCTTGGTCGAGTGGGATTGCCTTACAGGATATTTGTATGGCGGCAGGCTGGGCCTCACCGTCTACATTTATCAGGTTTTATAACCTCGAGGTACCCGCCTTACAGGCCAAGATATTTTCGGTTTAAATAACCGTATTTGTTAGACTGACTTTTCAGTCGTCTATTATGGCATCTTTATGCTGAACTGCTAAGCGCAGTTAATTCTGTACTGATCTGCTAAGCGCAGTCAACTCTATACTGATCTGCTAAATGCAGTCACTTTTGTGGGAGATGGTGGTTAGAATCCACCTCTTTCAGGATTCTCTGTGAGTCCTATAGGTGATTATGTACTGTATGAACCCCAGCTCAGTGCTCTGGGTCTATGGTGTCGGATCACTGCATACACGGCGTCTTACAGGGTGTTCCCCAATGCGTTGCTACGACAACGCACGCAGTACGAGAGTATCTCTCGTAAGAGAACGTACTCGGTTACTAACGTAACCTCGGTTCTCTCTAGAGAGGAACGAGTACTGCGTTTCTTGCCGTGTATGCGCTCTGGTTGTTTCGCTTTAAAAATCAGAGTTCATAAGCCTGTGAGCGAAATATATAGCCCTAAGCCACGCCCGTTTCGGCGGGACGTGACGCAGAAGGGCGCGAAGCGCCCTCATTGGGTGTGACGTCACTCAAGGGCTCGATTGGCTTAAGCATTTGCCGCACAGCAGCCAATAGGAAGGATATTTTATTTTATGGAAGGATGAGTCTACCTTTTGAAAAAATAAGAAAGAAAAAATAAAGCTGCACATCTCCCATTTGAGCAAACATGTCTAATCAATTGAACTTAACTTATTTTTCACTGATTCTTGAGAGTCGGGACAAAACACGTTTAAAAAAACTTTTTTTTAAAATACACACTATATCAATTAGAGTCATACGTTTCTGCAGAGAAAGGTCTTGGCTATTTAACCATGTAAAGGAACAGGTTCTAAATAAAAACACTTTTTTAACAAATAAACATGTTTCCTAGAGCATGTGTGGTAATGCTGCATTCACCACCAGGCGGGACCTTAAGGAGTTGACAGAAACTGAGGACAGTACTTTAATAGGCAGATTTCTATGGAAAATATTCTTTGATGTTCACTCCGTGCATTGTTTTTTATATTTATACCCCTTATTTTGTATTTGATATATACGTTTTCACAATTGTAGAGCTTTTTTAAAGTTTTTTGGAATGGTTAATATTGTGACCTCTTGCTGAGGACAAGTGCAATAACATGGACCTTCTAACCACAGACCATACATTTAATTTAGTTTATTCCAAAAATCAGATAGGTATATACAATTCCTTTAGATTTAACTTTGTAAGTATGTCAATCATGATGAATGTCTTAATTTTTGCTATAAATTAGACTTTTCTATGTGGGACATGTTTTGTCCCAACTCTCGAGAATCAGTGTTTTATTCTTTATGTATTTATTATCTAATAATTATCTTAAATAATAATTGTCTTATGAAATGAATTTTATTTCCTCAGAAATGCTGGGTTGTCTGATAATTCAGCCCTGTCTCACCCCAAAACGTCATATACTGACGGGTCTTGACCATACGTCAACATACGACGAAAAGGGTACCCCTGTAACGTCAATATGAGACGCAGACATAAGCGCACCAGCAGCGCCTCCTAGCAGTACCCTAATGCATACCTAAACCCAACCATACCCGAATCGTCACACATGGACGTTAAAGGGTACCCTTTTCGTCGTATGTTGCCGTATGGTCAAGACCCGTCAGTATGTGACGTTTTGGGGTGAGACTGTGTTAGATAATGTGTCTGGATTCTATGATTTAATACAAATATGTAATTAAAAATGCAATCAGATAAAATGTAACAACTTTTATTTGTCTGCAGACTACACAACAGAGGTTTACTAAATTAAAAATCAATTTCTTAAATAATGTTTAAATAAACTTTATTATTATTGTTGTTGTTGTATCTTTAAGTTGGCTACATGCTATTGTACAATAGTCATATATGTCAGTCATTATTTCTTTAAACTACACCAAACTTTTATTTTGACAGGTTGTACTAAACTCCTATGAGTTTTATTCAGTGTATTTGACGGTGATTCTTTTAAACAAAATTATGAAATGCTCATTTAGTTCTCTCAGAGCAGCTCTGGATATGTTCATGTGTTCACGTGGTAACACTTTATTTTGATGGTCCCATTTTGAATATTCTGTTAATAGTCAGGTCCGAATCTTCAAGATTCTGTAACCCTGTAGGCATTTTTAAGGAAAAATTGTTATACCACATTTTTAGAAAGTTCAATGTCTCCTGAATAAGGATCCACCGTATAACATTGTAATAAGGGTCCCATTTTCTTGTAATTGTTATCGAAACAATAGGTGCATTATTCACAGCCGAAACACTACAGGTGGATAGGGTAATTTTTTTAAGTTATATATATCACCATAAAACTTTTCCAGTTTTTCACTTACATAGAGACAAACATTTTTTGTATTACAAGTTTTCTGAAATGTCATGTTTACATATGCAAATGAGGCATTATCTATTTAAATATGTGCTAAAAGCAAAACTTTTATATCGGAATTGAAATCCACAGATTCGAATAGACAAAGTGTTGTGAAATTAACAGTTGTGCTTTGTATTGTTGTGTATTTTCTTTGCACTGATCTGATGCCCTATTTCATGCGGTATAGCCACATCAACTATGCTTAGTGGGGGACATTCTAACTGAACGAGATGCACCAACTTCCACAGCCTACGAAGAAGGAGTTTGAGGCTGGGAACTTTGTAGTCAAGCGCTCTTTACATCGCTTCAACCAAGTGGATCCCGATCAGTCAGGAGTGGCTAGGCTGTGTTGGAAAAAAGGGAGGAGGAATTGTTGGTATCACAAAGACATCTTCAGCTCTTGGCAGATGGGCTCAGTCTTTCAACTTCCGATCCCATCTTGCCCATGACACAAAAGTTGCCTTTGGTCTGGATACAGATAATGACTACATCCACAATGAAACCACAAAAGGCAGAATGAAACGGGACTCAATAGATGAATATGCTTTGCTTGCAGTATTGCAGAGATTTGGTCTCTTTTCGGCTAACCTGCCCCAGACACTGCAAAACATTGCAAACAAAGACTTTGCCACCCAGGATATTGAAGATGAGCTGTTGACAGCTACACAGAAAGGGCAAAGTCAACTGGATACATTTGTAGAGGAGAGGCTGTTGCCATCTGAGGGGAGAAGAGTCACTTTCAGGGACAAACTGAAAAATAACAAGTATTTGACTTTTGCTTCCCTGTTAGAAGTTCAACAGTCAGACCCAATCACTGGGAAGGCAAAAACTGTCAAGGCAGACAGAAACATTCTACAGCACCTCATTGCTGCATATGAGGCAGGACGCCCAGTCAACCTCAAAAGCATTATGATGCATGAACTATTCGTTGTACCTCTGTCCTTGGCAGAAGTTAATGGGCAGCTTCGTTCAGGTTCAAAGGCGATACTTGCTAAGGTCTTGACTGCTGACATTCCATGTCCCATGCTTTTCTTACTTAGTATTTTTGTTTTGTTTCCAGTCCAAATATCTAAAAATTATAAATTCAAGAAGCATTTACTAGAGAAGTAAAATGACATAAGAAATTCTATTTTGTTTTAAGATAAAAAGAAAGTAATTTAAGTAATTTTTGCTTAAAACAAGCAAAATTATCTGCCAATGGGGTAAGCAAAAAAAACTTAATTCGAATGGAAAACAAGAAAAAAAATCTTAATTCGAATGGAAACCAAGAATTTTTTGCTTACCCCATTGGCAGATAATTTTGCTCGTTTTAAGCAAAAATTACTTAAATTACTTTCTTTTTATCTTAAAACAAAATAGAATTTCTTATGTCATTTTACTTCTCTAGTAAACGCTTCTTGGTTTAAGAATTTTTAGATATTTGGACTGGAAACAAAACAAAAATACTAACTAAGAAAGTATTTTTTGCAGGTGCCACAGACCTACAGTACAAGACGAATCAATGCTGATCGTTGATGGTCAAGCTTTGGTCATTGCTATTGGGAAGCCACAAGAAGCAAAGACTTTTGGAGACCTGGCAGACATCTTTGTGGAAACTGTTCTCCGAAGTGAAGCACGGTTCCAGCGAATTGATGTTTGATCGCTACCACACACACTCAATCAAGAGTGGAACACGTAAAAGCCGCGGAAGAGGCTTGGTGGCAATCAGAAGACCAGTTGAGGGCAGAGATTTACCTCTTCCCACAAAATGGGAGAACTTTATCGCTTACGAGGACAACAAGGTAGACCTTGCTCACTTTCTATCACAACAGCTGATTGTGAGAGCACCAGACACCAAGATTATAGATGGTTGAAGCATCTAATACAACCCTTAACACTGACAGCTTGGAAGCTAAACATGAAGAAGCAGACACAAGAATTATCCTTCACTGCATCAGAAGCAAAGCATCGGAAATTGTTGTCGCTTCAAGAGACACCGACATCTTGGTACTGCTGATTGCCCACTTCCACATGATGCCATGCCAAAAGATCTGGATGAAGACAGGTACAGTAAAGGAGAGAAAGTACGTCCCTGTTCATGCTGTAGTGGAACAACTGCAGATGGAGCCACAGGTCCTCGAGCTACTTCCTGGTTTTCATGCTCTCACTGGGAGAGACTCAACTTCATACATTGCAGGACATTCAAAGAAGACATGCTGGGAAGTTTTCATAGAGTGTTCACGTCTACTAACGGGGCTTGGCGAAGGTCCTGAACTGAGTGACCACACCATTCAGAATGCAGAACAGTTTTTCTGCAAACTCTATTGTGTAAAGGATGCTGATAACATCAATGAAGTTTGAGCAAGCATGTTTGTCAAGGGCATGACAATAGAAAGACTGCCCCCAACCAGAGACGCTCTCTACAACCACATTCAGCGCTCTCACTTCCAGGCTTTGGTCTGGCGGCAGGCCCACTTGCAGCAGCCAGTTCTGCCACCCCCTGAAACCGAGGGGAATGTGTGTATTGTGTATAATTATTTTGTATATATAAATAAACACACATGCATGTATATATTTGAGGAATATTTGCATTTATATACTGCATATATATTTTTATATGATTTATATTATATATAAATAGAACTATTTTATATATAAATAACAATTTTTTATTAAATATATACATGCATGTGTGTGTATTTATATATACAAAATAATTATACACAATACACACACATATATTATGTAAACACAAACTTTTATTTTGGATTTCGATTAATCGTGATTTCGTGAATCGTTACAGCCCTAATAAATATGAATAATCTGTGCAATTATTAGTGAATGAAACCCAATGGCTATGCTAATCCGCATAAACATGGACCAACATGAAAAGTCAGCAGGGTGCAGAACATGTTCCAGGATCAGGATCACATTGTATGATGTTTTTTTTACAGTAATGTTGTTCCAAGACCAACAAAAGTACAACAAACACAACCACTTTTGCCTTAGAAACTGACGGTAAAAAGTTTCAGTGTGTAGATATACGGTGTTAAAAACAGCAAGGTCCATGACAGGGTCTTCAATTCAATTAAAATGTAAAATACAACAACCATACCTTCATAGGCAGCACTGCTATATCACTTTATTGTTTTTATTATTCTACACCAAATAACATTCAGTCTATTACAGCAAACCAAACCTTTGGTTATTTCCCAAGGACAGACTTACTTTATTGTGTTCTTAAGTTTTGTTTTGGAAAATAAAGATAAAGAATAAAATAAAATAAAGGCCTGAAATATTCAGCAGTGCCCTCCAAAAAAAATAAGCATTTGACCTCAGCAGTTTCAATTCATATCAACCTTTTAATACATTAATAAAATTAATCTACATTCTGCTGCACAAAATGAAGCAGCTCAAAGTGATAGTTCAGTTAAAAATAAACATTTATTTAAAACTTTATTTACTTTTTCCAAACCCAAATTATGTTTTTCCTTTCATGAAAGACAAAATATTTTTTAAAGGATCCACATGAAGCTTTTTTCTATACACCTATCATTCGCAGGTTGAAAAAAAGGATCCATGATCTACTTACAGCACCTTTACTTTATTTTCAATGAACGTAAAAGAAACCAACCACTCAGGCAAACCACTTGTGAGATCAAACAGAACAACCAAACAAATAGCAATGATGACAGACAACTGGACAGAACTAAACACTTAAAAACAGGCAGATAGGGGAGTTAACAAGATAATTAACAAGACACAGGTGGCAGAGATTAAATCAATGAAATGCATGGGCAAACTAGGAGTAACAGCTAAACATAACATGAACACAATGAAAACTAATTAAAAAAAGAACTTAAACCGTGACACCACGTCTCTTCGTGACCATGTCTATTGAGATTTATTTCTCTCATTTATCTACTTTCTCTCGATCTAATGAGAAAGCAACACTTTTTACGAGGTGGTGATCAATCCGAACACGATCACACTAAATGCGTCTCTATAGCACGCAGTGTGTTTATCGTGCAATGTATACGCGAAAATTTGTTTTTTACGTGCATAGGATACGCATGGGTTGGTTAGGGAGGGTAGGTTTAGTAGTGGTGCGGGGTGCGTGTGTATTATACGTTTGGGTAGGATTAGTGGTGTGGGGGTGCGTGTGTATTACACGCAATGAAGTGCGTATCAAATGCACGTGAAAACTGCGTGCTATGGAGACGCATTTACCTGAGAACAGGCTGTCAATCCACACAATGTGATTTGTACAGAAATGTACAATATAGATAGATGATAGTTTTAGAAAAAGCAGAAGCATTAAGGTCCACCCCATCCCTAAGTCTAACCATCAGTGCGGTGTAAACAGATCATCTGAAAATGGGACAGTGTGAATTAATATAAATTAGACATCATTTTGTCACATAGTTGAGTGTGTTGGACTGGTTGTTGTCACAGTTTTATCTGCTGTGTGATAGCTTAACACCATAATTTTTATCGCAATCATATTTTGTTGTTTTATAGCTCATCTTTGATTTGGAGCTTTCAATAGCCCAGACTGGAATCGTCACTATATAAAAATTTGGGCTGTGAAGTGATTAATCACATCCAAAATAAAAGTTTGTGTTTACATACATTTTTTTTTTAAAGTGTACTGTGTATAATTATTTTATAATTTTTTCTATATATAAATACACACACGTGCATGTATATATTTTAGAAAACATTTTTATTTATGTATAAAATATTTATATATAATAATTAATAATATAAATCTATATACAGAATATACATGCAAATATTTCTTAAATATATACAAGCATGTGTGTGTATTTATATATAATTATAAACAGTACACACACATTTATTATGTAACCACAAACTTTTATTTTGGATGCGATTAATCACGATTAATCGGTTCACAGCCCTAGTTAAAATAAAATCACAGATTTCACATGCTCACACAGACAGATACAATCATAATTTCATACTGCTTTTTAAGTCTATACATAGTATTGCAGGACGTTGAATCATAATAACAGTCTTGCCTGACAAAAAACTGATCATTTTTAGCTGTTCTATTTAAAAACGCTCTTTGTTTTCCTAAAAGGCAACAGCTCTGCCCAGCACTATAGTTGACTTGACGAGTGCCCAAAAATCTGCCAGTTGACTGAAATTAAACAATCAACAGCATTATGCAGGATGGCGTTTTTCAGAGAATGCAGCAGCCCGAGATTGGCACAAGGCCCTGAGAGAGGACCCCGCACAGGGATGTAATGCATGGACGATGAGAGAGAAAGTGAAAACAAGAAAGAACCCGGCGGGCGGTCATCCAATGGTTTAAGACTGTCTGTGAAAAGGAATCAGGAAATGTTTCTTGTCACTGCATTCTCCTGAGCCACCTTTGGCTAAGTAGCCATGAAAGAGGTAACAGCCATGCAGCAAGAGAGAGTGCTATTAGCAGGATCTAATCATATTTCATCTATCATCTTTGTTTAATAACATGCTACTACTACAATTTTTTTTTTTTTTTTTTTTTTATCTGAATCTGTATCACAGTTTGTATCTTGCCTGAGCGATTTTACACCAGAGGTCACATTTATCAGAGGTGTTCAAAGACTGCAATCTCTCCAGTCTGATGCTTTCAGGGTTGAAGTACGGCATTGCAGAGAGGCCACTCATACAGACACTATTGATAGATGGGACGCGAAGAGAACGTGTAAACCTGGACATCCATCTTGTTGCTAAGCCACTTCTTGTCCTGAGAGATCCTTTCAGAATATGGGTCTCAATTGAGTTTGTTCTTTGATTACAAAGTCTTTATGCTATAGGAGGGGTAGCATAAAGTAGGAGTATATGGTAGGTGTATATGCTATACACACAGGGAAGAAGGAATTGTGGTACTAATAGCGTTACTCATGTGTACGCTGCCTGCATTGTTTTAGCATTTGATTCATTAAGTCATTTGAATCCGGTAATGGTGAAACATGCCCATTTGAGAATCGGTTCTAATTACCAGGATGGAGGATGCAGTAGTCCTTTTAAGACTACACTATCCTCAAAGAATTTCACGAACACAAAAACAAAAAGACCCCGGTACAAGAACCGCAGTATTACAAATAATTTATGATATTCAGTTCAACAGTTCTTAAACGTCTGATGCGGACAGAACATTGTAATAAAACAGGCAGTGTTTCCTGAGTCTATACAATTTCACACAGAGTAAAGATTATGCATATATTTGGCGTTCTGTCTGCGGGAGGGCACCAGGACATTTTAACATTTTTGTTGTAATAAATGGTTTAATGTTGCTGAAGTTGTATTTTTTGCCTATATTTGTTACATAAAGACAAAAATGTAGTAATTAGTTGGTGATTTCTCTGTGTTCAAAATGGTCACCTTTCCTTAACCCAATCCATCATAGTAAGCTTAAAATAATGAACTATAATTTGAGCAGTCAGGATGGATTTTGCAGTAAATTTCAGTTTGACACCATTCATCTTTACGTATGTCAAAGCCGTAAATAAAAAGGAGCATGTCTGGTTCTGCTCATGGATATTTACTTCACTTGTAAAATACATGTACTGTCGGAAGCAAAACTCTGACTAAGTTTCAAATATTTAGTGCAAATTAAGTTATTAGTAGCAGCCCGCTAATAGTATTGGAACTGTCGATTTGAGTCAGTGTCTGCCATTTATGCAATATGCATCAGAGAGTCAGTGAACTGTGGCTGACATTGAGACTGGCATGCGTATGTGTTTATTCTGTCATATACCATTAAGTCTGGCATAATGATGAGTGAATTAGGTGTGAGATAAAGATAAAGGGGGTATTTCATAAAGATCTCTGTGATGGCTTCATCTGAGGAACAGTGGGGCGGGGTAGAACACTGGTCATTGTCAGCATGTCATCCATTAGAAGAGATCTAGGCAGCCGATTCTCCGACAGACTCATCATGGGGTCTCTCTCACAAGAGCGACTTAGGGATTACAAGATGAAAAAAAAAAAAAAAATGAAAAAATAATAATAATAAATCACAGCTTGTCTGCCCACCCAGGCATGAAAGCTGTTTAATGGTCCTATTTATACTCGTTTAATAAATGGTAATTTATTATACACAGGCAACAGCAGGAAATACAAACAAATATCATTATGATATAGTCTTTAACCAGAAGATCAATGCACACACCAGCAACAAGATATTTTCATGTCCTCAATTTATAAACACAATGGGTAACACTTTATAATAACTGCACGCTATCAATCATTAGTTAAGCATCAGTAAACAGTTAATTCATTATTTATAAAGCATTAATATACATTAATAAGCAGTTTATAAATACAGCTACAGATGCTTTATTCTTGATTTAAAATCTATAATGTGTTTATTAATTGTATTTTCATAATTTATTAATGATCAATGTATCATTTCTAAATGAAGTAGCATTAATAACAAACCAGTTAAGAAGTTGTCAGTGGTTCATAAGCTCACTTAGAAAGTGTGAGTAAATGATTAATAAACGATTTAAATGTACATTCATACATATTATTATTCAGACATATAGTAATAGTTCATTAGTGTGTTAGTAAATGCTTTATTAACATGTATTTATACTGTAATTCTTGGTTAAGTCAGGTAGTTATGAAGCATTTAGTAACTATTGTTGTGAGCTCATCTAAAGTGAGGACTATTTATGCCTTGTAAAGCATTTACAAAGGAGATTTCAAGGCTGTTAATATTTATGTTCTGCATCACTGTGTTGTGTTGGTTTCTTTTTCAGTTTAGAAGACAAATGAGAATTTAAATATCCTTTGTAAATGCTTTACAAGGCATACATTTTTGACCACTACTAAATGCTTTAGAACTACCTGAATTAACCACATTTACTTACACTTTCTAAGTGATCTTATGCATCACTGACAACTCCTAAATGATTGGTTTGTAAATAATGCTATACTTCATTTAGAAATGATAAATTGATAATTAATAAAGTATGACAATACAGTTATTAAACACATCAATATGCTTATAAATCAAGAATAAAGCATCTATTGCTGTATTTATAAACTGCTTTTTTATTATTAGATTATGAATTAACTGTTACTGTTACTGTTACTAACTGTTACTAATGCTTAATTAATGATTAATAGCGTGCAGTTATCAGATATCAGCATAGCTGTGATTCGGCCGCAATCACAGTTGTGCTGATTTAGAGCCATTTTTGCACGGCTACGAGTGTGATTTTACGTTTATACAGCAGTTCACTGGCAGAAGTGTGTAAATAAATTATAAACAACAATGGAGAGTCTTTAAAAACCCTTTTTTGTGCAGAACTACTTCCTCCAGCCAATGATTCAAATCACAAGTTGACAGTTTAAGAGTTGAGCCCAAGCCTCCATTACAAATTCTAAAACATCACTTAGAACTAGCAACAAAGGAATGTTGAGTTCTTTCATTGAAGCTTATTGTATGATGTAGAGTATTATGAGTTTGACTAAAGGAGTGCATTACATTCAACTAGCTGATATTCTTCAGGTCAATCTTATATTCATAATCACAAAATCAGTTTGAATGTCCTGAAAGATTATGTGTACCGACAGTTTAATAAGAAGATACCTTATCAAGACAGTACATTTCACGTATACAGGCAGGAGCCATCTTTGGAAAACAGTCTCGACCAGTCGAACCACGGACGCCGTGCTAAGTGAGCTGGTCGATAGGTCGTAGCACGGCGTTCGTGGTTCGACTGGTCGAGACTGTTTTCCAAAGATGGCTCCTGCCTGTATACTCGAAATGTACTATCTTTATAAAGTATCTTCTTATTACCCCTGTCTGTTCTCAATGCTTCGGTTTGCATGTAGGGAGCCTCATTATGCTACCGTGTTAGTGTGAAGCTATTTTGAGCCTTGTTAGTGGTATTGACTAGCGATTTCTTTTTACTTATTCTATGCCCCATATACTAGCATTATAAGCTAATCAGTTTTTAGAGATAAAACTGGGTACATTCGATTATAATGAAAACACATCCCAGAGAACAGTCGACTCGATTGTGCGCAGGAAATGTCATTTGAGGAGATTTCCGATTACAGCACTAGTCAATGCATTTGTAAGTTGTGTCTTATTGTGTAAAACCTTGTGTCATCCTTTCGATATGAAAGTCTTTGCTACTGACTCACTCATAAAGACAGTATTTGCTGCCATCTAATGGTGTAATAATGTAGATATTGTAAACAATATTAGCCATTGTAAAAGTAAACAAGTTTTTACAATAGGCAATAAGAAAGGCAATTTTCAGTTAAATAAAAATATTTAACTGAAAATATAAAATGTAAAAATATACAAGTTATGAAATTTAACTTTACCCATGGCCAAATCGATTTGCTCTGTAACAAGTATTAGATTAATAAGACCAAAGAAGGCCTGTTTGATATACCCAAAATTAATTATATCTCATGTTTAAACACTATCTACATAAGAGCCAGCAGCAAATTCCCAAAGGACTGGCCAAGCTAAAGCTGTTCTAACGGGTTTATGAGCACTGAAAAGCCGCTGACAACCTGGAGCTCACATCTCAGAAAACTTCTAAACAAATTGTCAAATATGCGCTGTTTAAATATAAGTTGCATATAAAAGCGGAACGAGATTCTGCGCTGCTTAGCACATTGGGAACGTCTTTAATCGTGACCCACTGTAAACATAGTGTGTAAACACGTCAATGGAGTTGACCGGAAGTAATATAGGCTTATATAACGATTCGATCGAACGGCTGATTTATTCAGGAATGTAGTAAATGGTTATCTTTATGAATGCTCCATTGAATCATTGGTTCATCCGATTCGTTCAAAAAAGATTCAAAAAATAAAACGCAGCATTGTGTTGTTTGGAGACGAACAGTTTCCTTTCATTTCGGTCACGTTCTTCGTACTGATTGGGGATCGCTTTGAGAGTAACAAAACGTGCTGTGGCGAGCAGGACGAGGTCAAGGGCCACGGGAGGATGGCGCGAGGGCCGGTGGCGTGATTACTGATGAGCGACACCTGCACGACGCACCGGTCGCGTATCTCTCACGGAGGAGCGGAAGCACAAAGGTGAGCGACGACAGTGGAGATCGAGAGAGGAACAGGCCTGAGTTTTTGTGTGGCCAGCAGTCGTCCGCGAGGGGCTGCTAGCTTAAACTTTCATTTTTGTATTTGTTTATTTATTTATTATTAAAATATTTGAATGTTCGCCGGTTCCTGCCTCCTTCTTCCCATAACATCTGACCTTGTTACACGAGCCAATGCACATTGGCATGCGATAATCGCATCAGCTGCTCTGGTGCTCATGGTTTACCAGAAAAGGGCTGCTTCCCCAAATAGACAGGGTGACCTGAGGATTACAGTGAGGGCTTTCCCGCCCGGTAACCAATCCCTGTGGGCTCCTCACTCCTCTATTGCATGCTGAGACAGCGTTCGATTCCAATCAGTACGGTACGTCTGACTACGTCGAACGTGACCGAACTGAAAGGGAACGTCTCGGTTACATATGTAACCCTCGTTCCCTGAAGGAGGGGAACGGAGACGTGAATCCCGTCACCACAATTTTGATTTTGGTCAATTCTGACCCCGTGCTCCACTCGGCTCCTCAGCGGACAAAACAAAGCTGCATTGACCTGCTGCTCATTATATGCTTGCGTTTTTGCACCATATCTTGACATTTTTAGCCAACTACCCTTGTCTTCAATAGGGCTCCAGTCAAACACCGGACAAGAAGTGGTCCACTTCTGACATTACCCACATTTGGGTTGGCGTTTGTTAATTTCAAACCCTGGCGATGATGTGTATGAATTATGGCTTGTGTTTGGATGTTTGGCATAGTATGAACACTGTAGAAAATATGTTTAAGACTCTGTCATGACAATCTATCGATCACTACTTTCATTCCTGTCAATCCTTAAAATTTGTATTTTGAAAATAAATTGTAAGGACTGACAGGATTGAAAGTAGTGATCGACAGTTATAGGTTTTTCATCTGCCGATGCCAAGAGAGCAGGGAGGTGGATGTTGTAAGTTATCATTTATAGTAATCATGTCCATGCATGTATATACATTTTTTAGTAAGAAACTAAACAAATTCTTACAAAAACAAAGAAATAACAAAATGCAAGGTTTTTTTTATATTGTTATATACACCAAACACCCCTGCCCCCTCCCCCCAAAAAAGAAAACCGACATGGTGCTGCAGTTTTGTATATGGTGCTGAAGTGCCTGCGTGGGTTTCACATTTGTAAATTCCCCGTATAGTGTGAATTTTCCACCTTCCCCATTCTTCATCTCAGCAGGAACAAACAATCCTTCTCTCAGATTGTTTCATGTTTTTTTGCCATTTAACATAAAAGGAAGATCAATATTGTTGTCGTCTTAATGAACATCCAGACAGAAAGTCTCTTCACACCGTGTATCAATTAAAGTTGAAGCTATTGTTTAAGGCAAAATGTGTCAAAGCTTTGGAGTATGATTATTTGGTTATTGTACCCTGAGTTGTGAAGGCAGGGGAGGAAAACAGATGAGTGAGAATGTAACGCTTCCTCATCAAATCCAGGAGAAAACACCTCCAGCGGAGTGCTGACTGAATGTTATTTCATGTCAATTCTGTCACAGTGTCAAACATCAAGCCAGTCCTTTATGTCTGTTAGTCAAGGCGCTTTTGCCGTAGAGCAAATTATTCTTTTCTCTCTCTCTCTCTCTCTCTCTCTCACCTACGCAACTCTATCAACAACTATGGGTATTTTATGCTCTGATGTCAAGTGCTAAAGCTGGGAAGTTCTGCCGGCAGAGTGAAGACAGTATTATCTATAAATAAACTAAAGGAATCCACAGTTTCTAAGTGTTGAAACATGACAATGAACACAATTAAACACTGTTATTTCCACAGAAGTTAAACAAATCTCAAAATTCTCCTTTCATGATAATAATTCTGAGCAACTCTACAATGATAAGCTGTCATGATAACAATAAGCAACGCCACTGTATCTCAACCAACTCAAGTTATCCCAGTAGAGTATGGCTGTCCAATGCTTTAAGAGGGGCTGAGGTACTGATGTGATAATTAGGGAAGGAAATTAACTTTTTCGCTCATCAGACAATTTGGCTACTAAATTTTTTTAAGTTACCAGATATTCAGAATTTCTACTAGCCAAAACAAAAATATCAGAAATAAACATGATAATCAATGTCACTGCTTAGATTTAAAGCTACAGTATGTAACTTTCATGTTTGAAATGCGCCATTTTGGTGTGTATCCCTTTAAATGCAAATGAGCTGCTGCTCCCGGCCCCTCTTTCTAGAAGACAGCAGAGCTTTAGGAGCTCTACGGCAACAAAACAGGACAATCTCACACAAACTGTCAGCAGTGTTCAGTGTACCGAGCCAGAGAATATGCTGCATGGAGTTAGAACAGGTATAGAACAGGTTATAACTTATGCGGTCACCTTGCTTTTATCCACTATTATTACAAGCTTGTTGTAGTGGACCCGTCCAAATGAGGGCCAAAAATGAGTTTTATGAAGTTTATTGCACATCACACAAAAGATGAAGCGTCTGTTTTCACTTTAGAAAATCACCATAAGAGCTGAATAAAACAGTAAAAAAAGTGTGAATTGAAGTCTTATCCATAAACTCTCCCCCTTACATGATAATCAACATACCCAGTAATTTAAACAAAAACACTTGTTACAGCTAACAGTAAACAAATATATACAGACATTATGCCTTTTCAGGGGGTGCTTAATAAACTGGTAAACTTTATATCTGTAAAACAACTCCGATTAACTGTAATAATGTGCGCACTCTCCCTTTCATTATTGCCGTGACCAGTATCGATCCGGAGACTATAAGCTGGATCACGAACAGTTGGTACTGATCCATCCTTGAGTAACAACTTCAGTCACGGTGTCCTCAGTGACTCAGATGCCGGTAGTCTATGGAGACTCTTATGTTCGTTGGTACATCCAACCACAGAACGTAATGTTTTTTGGCACAGACATATCCACAGCTGCTACAGTGAGTAAACAGAAATGGCGGACCTTGTGCTTCTTGCTCAGGGCTGTGTCTATGCTAATAGGGAATATTGTCACCAGTCATGGGAGGAGCTTCCCTACTCTTACGTAATAGTAGAGGGAAATCTTTGATGAGATTGTTAATTATTTATGGGGATTATAAAAAAAGTATTTGGATTTTTTATAACCATAGGCTTGTTGTTTACAAACACTGTAGACCAGTGTTGGGTATAGTTACTTTGGAAAGTAGTTAATTAGGTTACAACGTTACCATCAATTAAAAGTAATCAGTTACGTTACTGCGTTATCTATTCATAAAAGTAACGCATTAGAGTTCTCATGCGTTACCAAAAATTAAAAGCCGTTTGCAGCGCCTCACACATACTGCAGCTTGATTGACAGACACGGCCCCCTTTAAATGCACCTAGAAGTCGTGACTCCTGGCAATGAATAACGTCAGTCATCCGACTAAATTAACACTGGAGGATAACAATAAAAGGAAAGACAGTCATAGGCTATTCCACATAGCGTTTTATTTGTTTATTATCACAGAACATATTAATCAAAATTCACACTTTCCCCAGCCCCGGGTAGTAGAGATGCGCGGATGGGCTATTATTTCAATAAAAAAATCAATAATTATAATGGCGATATTATTTCAGTATAGAAATGCAGACATCCCAAGTCTCCTCGGAAGTTCCGGGAGTCTCCCCGCATATTTATAGCGGCTCCCTGATGCCCGGAAATGAGTTACAATCTCCCGCGGAGAAAGGGAGCGAGAGACCTTGCGTGTGTGTGCTAGTGTGCCTCACGAAGCACATGTAAGGACCCAACTAACCAAATGTCAGTGTGGGCGAACTTTTATCTCTTCTCCCGAACCGAATTAATCAGAACACCCCCACCCCTAATTCAATATCTCTATGGCTTGCTTAGAGAAGTATCTTGTGAAGTGAAGCGAGATGGAAGAAACTGCGGCTGCTCACTGTAAACACTAATAAGTTGAGTCTGTTCCAGTGGCACTGGTTTTCACAGGATATGCAACGCAAATGTTTGTAGTTTCTAAGAAACCACGAGAACAGAAAGGAAACACTGAGCTACAAACTAATAGTCCCGTGAAGCGAAACTGAACGTTACATTCAGCCACTCCCTGTAAATTATTATGCAATCTGATAATACCAGAAAAATGACAGTTTCACAATTCAGTAAAATAATGTTTTGATCATACACATAGATCTGATTTAGGCTTGAAAAAAGCAAAGAAATATTTAAAGACAGAGAAATGAGTAAATGTATTTGTGTGCTTCCAAATCAAGAGCTCTTTGGTTTCAGGACTCACATAAACCTCACCTTTCCCCTTCCCCTCTGTTTTGCTTGTGCGCGTGAAGGGGTAGGGCTGTCTCGATTCTCTTTTGGTTGGAGGGGAAGGGCCAGATAGCCCTTCAAACGAAGATTTTTCGGGACCACACTTCAAACGAAGGGGTATGAGAAGTGTCACTGCATACACCGGCTACAGACGCAAAATGGCTGCCCAAGCAAAAAATTAGACCATAAATGTAAGAATTGTTGGCTTTAATAAGTATTTTAATGAAAAATAATGATTTGCTTTATGTTACATTCAATCTTGTGTTCATATTTACGGTCAGTTCCTTCAAAGAAACGTTTGTAAAAAAATCTCCTCTCCCCCGAACAAAGCACACAAGCTATTGGTGCGTTCAAGTCATCTCGTAAAGATCGTATTTATGAGTTGAACGCACATGAACGCCACACAATATCGTATTTCACACAGTTTCACACAGTAAATAAATAGGTCAAAATAGGACAAACATAGGTCTGTACCTCCAACGTGTTAATACAACACCACAGAAAACAAGTCCTGTGCATCTTGGAAGTTTGTGATAAACATCGGCGCATCTCCTGTGACGTAGGCGACGACGTATAATGACGTGTAACGGTGTAGTAGTGGTGTCCCA
>JARPMJ010003907.1:5000-17500 GCA_033366665.1 Phoxinus dragarum
ACCTTCGTCGCTCGAAGCGTGAGGTCCATCGCGACACAAAGTTCTTGGAGAACTTAGAGATCATGACCACCCTCGTGCAGGTCCCTCCGTGCCTTGGCCTAATGGACCTGCAACAACGCCATGGTGTGTGAGGCAGAGGCGGCTTCCCCACAGGCCTTGTAAGCCTTGCCGGTTAAGTCCAACAAGTGCTTACAGGCCCGGGAAGGGAGACACGGCTCCCCCCGCCAGAGTTAGGGCACAGATGCATAGAAACGGGCTATTCCACTGGAGGGATGTGCTTGCCCACCATCAAGGGTGGTGAGGGAGGAGGAGGGCACTGGAACGGTGACCCAGTGAGCTCCTCATGCACCTCCGGGAAGAAAGGAACCGGGGTGGGTGGCTGAGAACCAGCACGACCACCCCAAGAAACCAATCGTCTAGCCTCGAGGGTTTGGGACACGCTGGTGGGTTCCACATGAGCCCGATCCTGTTGGTGGCCCGGGAAAGCATAACCATCATCTCCGGGTCTGACTCGGGCAACGCTGCCGAATATCCATATTTAAAACTAGCTTCCGGCCAAACGAACATACGGATTCGACTAATGCCTAAAGCGCAACTTACGCAACTAGTGATGTCGGAAGTAGTGTAGTGCGTCGTGGCGTAGCGTAAATATCAGCAGTACGCCGCATTACTCGCATGAGTTGTGCTTAGGCTTACGTGGAATACGTATGTTCGTTTGGCCGGAAGCTAGTTATTTTACTTTGTAACATGTTAAATATGAATATATTATAAAGCTTGGAAGAGCCAGGACATGTTTTAATATAACTCCAATTGTATTCGTCTAAAACAAGAAGAAAGTCATATACACCTAGGATGACTTGATGACTTTTCATTTTTGGGTGAACTATCCATTTAATCATTACTGACTCTAAAGGCCCCGATATACTTCAAGAGAAATTGACGAACAAATTGGTGCATATTCATAGAACCGCGCATACTAAATGAGGCAAGGGTGTCGAGTTACATTCAAGCATTTTAAGGCATGAATAATTGTTTTCAAGGCAACATTTTTTTAATATGTCATTTTGGTGATCAAAGATGAGTTTTAAGGGATAAAATTATTGATTTTTAGACTTTGAGAATTTACCTCACGGCCACTAAAAGAGGTTCTATATCTATATAATATGGATGTCCTATTCGTATTGAGAAGAAAATGTGGACGTTGTCGTTCAAACCCTAAACGAAGAACGTTGAGTATATCGTGGCTTCAATACGAACACTAAAGCGCTACATTGTTTCAGCATAATGTTACATTTAAAATTACTGGACTCACCGCACGTTCTCGTTGGGAGCTTTTCCCATCTTTCTGATGGCAGAGCATTCCTGCTTGTGCTCGTCCCACGCGGCGCGCTGACACGTGCGATCGCAGTAGTGCGCGAACTTACACTGAGCGCAGCGGTGAGGGTTCGGCTGCCGGCGGAAACAGCTGTGACACACCTGCAGAGAGAGACTGACACACACACACACACACACACACACACACCTGCGTTACACTGCAGCTTCCTCATCCCAAACGGGTGTGAGCAAAAACGTGCCGTTTTTGTGTGTGGTCGCTTTAAATGCAAATGAGCTGCTGCTCCGCCTCCGTTCAGTAGAGGGCGGAGCCTTTCCGGCTGGAACACATGACAGGATCACATGACTATAACAGGGAATCACATGACAAGACATGAATCATGACTGACATGAAGCATGAATCAAAACAAGACGTGACAGCAGAATGACACGGATTTGTATCATTGTAAAAGATAAAAAATAAATCATAGGGCCCTAAAAATGTCATTTTTGTTCAACTTATAAGTAGTTTCATGATTTCAATTGATAAATAAATAAACAAATAATGAATCAAATCCAGAAAAACTTTAAATAAAAGTTTATTGTTTTGTTTTCCCCTCATATTTAAACCATATAAAATATTTTCTGCATAAACTTGTAGGCTCATTAAAAACAATAGTTTCTCCATGAGACCAACTAAGATATTTAAATGTTGCTTTAATTATAAATCGCCTCAATCTTCTGATGTCACTTTGCACGCTTAGAATTATCATGGCTTCATGTGACGTACATTACTGTCTATTTTAAGATGACAGACTGGAAGACTGATGTCATCGGTTGCACCATCAGGTCAACTCTGTGTGACACACGTGTGTGTGTGTGTGTGTGTGTGTGTGTTTAGGTCCACACAGAACTATTATTATATTATAACTGAGACATCTCAGCTGTTGCAGGAGACTTGATGTATGATTGATTTTACATACAAGATGCAGAACTTTGATCATCATTTTTTATAGATTCAAGTGTTTTGTATGACTCCGTATTCCCATTGTTATTTCAATAAAAAACGAAAACAAAAAAAGGTCAAAGGCTCTGTGTGTTTTTCCGCAGTTCAAACTCTTGACTTTTTAAGGAGGTGAAGCTGTGATGGAAACATGAGAGTGGAGTCTCTCCCGCTGAAAACAACATGCCAGCGACTGAATAAAGTCAAAGTTTCTCCCGGGAAAAACACAGAATGTGCAACTACAGGATTAAAGGGAGCAAGGATTTGCATTTCCATTCAAACATCTCGACTTGCACTGGTTTAAACCATCAGCCGGCAAACATCCACACACCGACTGCAGGAACTCATGCATTTATGGGATAAATTATAAATATGCCAAGAGTTATTACAGAATCTCCGAGCTCTCAGGAGCTTAACCTGAACTAAACCCTGTTTTCCTTTCAAAAGAAGATCAGGTCAGCCTCCACAACCCCGATCTCACCTGTCAGTTAAACCCCGATCTCACCCGTCAGTTAAACCCCGATCTCACCTGTCAGTTAAACCCCGATCTCACCTGTCAGTTAAACCCCGATCTCACCTGTCAGTTAAACCCCGATCTCACCTGTCAGTTAAACCCCGATCTCACCTGTCAGTTAAACCCGATCTCACCTGTCAGTTAAACCCCGATCTCACCTGTCAGTTAAACCCCGATCTCACCTGTCAGTTAAACCCCGATCTCACCTGTCAGTTAAACCCCGATCTCACCTGTCAGTTAAACCCCGATCTCACCTGTCGAGAACGGTTAAACTCCGCCTGTTAATCTCACCTGTCGAACACGACGGCGGCGAAGCTGGCCTCAGCGAACACCACGTCTCCGGCTGAAAGCTGCTTCGTGACCCGGAGCCCACGGCCTTTCTCTCCGGCCGCAAACACTTCCACGGGATCCATGTTCTCCACGTTCATGACCACACACACACACACACACACTGCCTGTGTTCCCAGCGCTTCCCTTCCAGTCGCTCCGGCTCGGCTAAAAATAGAGGAGAGTTACAGTTACTGTCAGAGTATTTCTGTCCGTCAGCTGCGTGTGCTCATCACACCGTACATGAGCTGACATCAGCAGACACATCAATCATCTTTATCTGCATCCATATGATCTTTCAATAAGGGTCATTTCCATTTCATGGTCATCTTTCTTTACACTCTAAAAAATCTTGGTTTATTTTGTCTACCCAAATCCTGGGTAGAGCCTTTTGGGTCAATTTCTTGGGGTTATTTTTTCAGTGTTTGGGTAGTTTTTGTGTTGCCCAGATCCTGGGTCAGACGTACCAACCCAGTGTTTGGGTAGTTTTTGGGGTTACCCAGATCCTGGGTCAGACGTAACAACCCAGTGTTTGGGTAGTTTTTGGGTTACCCAGATCCTGGGTCAGACGTAACAACCCAGTGTTTTGGGTAGTTTTTGGGTTACCCAGATCCTGGGTCAGACGTAACAACCCAGTGTTTGGGTAGTTTTGGGGTTACCCAGATCCTGGGTCAGACGTAACAACCCAGTGTTTGGGTAGTTTTGGGGTTACCCAGATCCTGGGTCAGACGTAACAACCCAGTGTTTGGGTAATTTTTGAGTAACCAAGATTCTGGGTCAGACGTAACAACCCAGTATTTGGGAACTTTTTGAGTAACCCAGATTCTGGGTCAGACATAATAACCCAGTATTTGGGTAGTTTTTGAGTTACCCAGATTCTGGGGTCAGAAGTAACGACCCAGTATTTGGGTAGTTTTTGTGAAACCCAAATTTTGGGTCAGACATAACAACCCAGTATTTGGGTAGTTTTTGTGTAATCCAGATCCTGGGTCAGACGATACATTATAATTTTTGTGTTACCCAGATCCTGGGTCAGATGTAACAACCCAGTGTTTGGGTAGTTTTTGTGTTACCCAGATCCTGGGTCAGACGTAACAACCCAGTGTTTGGGTAGTTTTTGGGTTACTCAGATCCTGGGTCAGACGTAACAACCCAGTGTTTGGGTAGTTTTTGTGTTAACCAGATCCTGGGTCAGACGTAACAACCCAATGTTTGGGTAGTTTTTGGGTTACCCAGATCCTGGGTCAGACGTAACAACCCAGTGTTTGGGTAGTTTTTGTGTTACCCAGATCCTGGGTCAGACGTAACAACCCAGTGTTTGGGTAGTTTTTGGGTTACCCAGATCCTGGGTCAGACGTAACAACCCAGTGTTTGGGTAGTTTTTTGGGTTACCCAGATCCTGGGTCAGACGTAACAACCCAGTGTTTGGGTAGTTTTTGGGTTACTCAGATCCTGGGTTAGACGTAACAACCCAGTGTTTGGGTAGTTTTTTGTGTTACCCAGATCCTGGGTCAGACGTAACAACCCAGTGTTTGGGTAGTTTTTGTGTTACCCAGATCCTGAGTCAGACGTAACAACCCAGTGTTTGGGTAGTTTTTGGGTTACCCAGATCCTGGGTCAGATATAACAACCCAGGGGTTGGGTTTATTTATCATGGGCTTTTTGGCGACCTCTTCAGGAGAGACCTAATACAGGTTTGTGTAGGCCTACATTTTAATTTTATCTATAAATTCGTCATTGTTCTGTATATTGTTAAATCTTAAGTGAAGCAACATACAGGGGTGTGATGTGACTGACCCTAAACGAGTGTCGCCAAGGCCGGACTTACCATTGGGCTTGACTGGGCTCAAGCCCATGGCCCCGCTCAATAGGGGGCCCCGCCCTTTTACGTTTGATTTTTTTAATAATATATATCCAGGGTGCGATTTGCCGGGGGGGATGCGTGGGATTTCCCCCTTTCTGGTCAATGTATCCCTGCCTCTGCTTAATTATTTGTATCCCCGGTGGGGATAAATTTATCCCCCCTCAAAGTGATCATAGTGATACTAGTGGCGAGACGGATCACAAAACTTATCACGGATCCGTGGTTTGATTAAAGTCAATTTTATTTTAAAATGATTACTCACTCACTCTTGAGCGTCTGGCGCGAGTGATTTCAATGTTAAGTCAATGTAACGCGCGTCTAGAGGTCCTGCGGCGCGGTGTTTAGCGCGGCGCGGTAGACGCGAGCCTCATTCGCGCATCCAGTTTGCGCGAATGAGGCGAATTGCTAACACAGATCATGTCTTTTCTATCATTTCACTGTAGCTCAGCATCGCGATCAGTGTTGTGCCAGTTCATACTTAAAAAGAACTAGCTCAAAGTTCAGTTCACACATGATAATGAACTAGTTCATGTCATAGTTCTTTTTTTTTTTAAATGAACTAAGTTCACATATCTAAAAATGAACTAGTTCACGTTCATTTGTTAAATTATTTTAACAAAGATGTAGGCTATTATTAATAATAATGTTATTTCAACACAATATCTCGTTATTTCGAAATAATGTGTGCGTGCATCTGTAAATCCGGTGACGCGTGTATTGATTTTTATTAATAAACAAGTGTTTTCTCTAAAAGTGTCGACTCTGCAAAGATGAAGTTGACGATCGCCATCTCCGTGTGAACGCGCTTATAGAAAGAAATGCACATAAATAAGCTAATAATGGATTATCAGAGAGTAGCCTTTTTCTTTTTTCGTTTTGAATTATTTCGTTTAAAGACATTTCAAGCTTTGTGTATTTGATGTATTTGTCATGTCTGTGTGAGGCATACACTGAGTTTCGTTAAGTTAGGATGTGCTCTAGTTCACGTGCAATGCAAGTGAGCGCTGCGGGCGCCTCCGTTAGGCTATATTTGTTTCGTCGGCCTATTCATTAAATACAGGCAATTGGTTGATGAAAAATTGATTAAAATTAAGATACAATTTATACAAAACGAAATTCACTTTAAAGAAAGGCTTTCTATAACAACTTCAACTTCAACGGTCAAAATCAATGTCTCATATTCCGCACCCTATCTCGGTCGTGCTGTTCACTTTTCATAAATCAAATGGAAATCAATGAAAAAAAAAAAAAAAAGGTATAATATTATAACAAATATGAAACGCGCTTTTTTAATGGCTACAACAGTATAGTAGGCCTACATATCCTACTCTCTATTTGTAGCCTACCAGTGACGTGCGGTGATGTCTTAAAGAGGCTAGGCACTGAGTTATGAAAGCCAGATTACCTGATTTATTGTTTAGGCTAATATATAATACGTAATAACAGTAAATGTTACGCACAAGCGCGGCATATCAAGAAATGTACAAATCGCCTACTCCCACAGTCTCTCTCTCTCTCTCTCTCTCTCGCGCACACACACATACATACACGCACGCACGCGCACACACACACCGGTAACGTTATTAATGTCCACTTCAGCATCAGAATGCAACCATTCTTGATCCTAATTGTTGCACAGCGGCCAACTATGTTTGTCAGTCAGCAAAAGTAAAATCACGCAAATGACTTGCATTAATTCAACCACATGTATCAATTCAAATATTAAGCACAAAATAGTTTTTGACTCACCAATCGGTAGATTATTTGTACATAAAATCCATCCACCGCTCTTTCCTCGTGAAGACGTCGATCACAGCTTTGTAAAATACCAGTCTGTTTGAAACGATCGGACAATGGTTGGGCCCTTTTGCTGCACTAGTCCATGTAAGTCTGGCGTAGACCTCAATCTTGCTATTAACTCAGATTTTGAATTAAAATCGAGTTTGGAAAATAATTCTTCACAAAACTCTGTGATATCGGCCGGTGCTGTCATTTTGATTTTGAATTTGGCGGGGATTAGGTTAGGTAGCTGTGGTGAAATGACGTTAGCTACGCAAATGTCCAGTAATATCTCGATTTTTGATTGGTCCATGTCTGATATGTGACGGAGATGCTTACTGGCATAACATATTTTACGTCCAAAGGCACAGCAGATTTGTGCTTTTTGCCGTACATGTTGAAGAATACAGGATCGAAGTGCGCATGCGCAACATGGGTTTTTCGCTTGTCGTCTGCAATGAATGGACCGTAAAAGCACTGCTTATTCTACCATTTGATTATGCGTAACTGCTACATTTGTCTTCATAACGTCTAAACAATTGGAATAACACACATATTGCCTTATATAAATCACAAGAATAAACAGTAAAAATACAAATAAAAGTTTATTGTTTAATAAACATTTTTATTTTTTTATTTTGGCAGGGTAGGCAGTGCCTAGCTTGCCTACCCAGACCGCACGTCACTGTAGCCTACACATTTCTGCACATTAATTTATTCTGAATTTTGCACACACAAGCTGAAAGGCATTTGTTCAAATCAAGTTCACGGATAATTGTGCGGGCATTTATAAGCCTAATCATTATGATACTAAAATCCTAACAAATAGGCGATGCTATGTACAAAAAAATCAGATGAGCCCATAATATGAACGGTTAAGCATTTTCCTCCCATAGAAAACCATTAGGCTATAAGAACGCTTAATGTGGCTTAATGCAGATTAGAATGTCCCCTTATGTCGAAATAACGAGATATCGATACTAGGCTACTGTGTCCACCGTGGTCTCCTTTTTGATCAGCGGAAACGATTTTTGCTTGTTTGGGATCTGACTGTCCAGATTTGAAAAAGTTAAGCAAACTTTTTCAAGCTTCAATCAGTGGTCATATAAATAAATAAGCACGGTTTTTACATGTAACACTGTATACTGTATATGTCACCTTTTGAAAGTAGCTTTGCACTTCAAATAACGATTGGATCGATTATATTGTTACGCCACCAGATGGCGACAAATTACTTTTAAAAAACATTTGTGATTGAATCGTTCATTCAGGAGATTCGTTCAAAGATGCTGATTCATCTATGAAACAATTGTATTTGATTGAGGAATTAAATCATTCATTCAAACCTAAGTTTTTTTAATAAATAATTCAGATTAATGAAACATTTTTGTAGACTTCAGCAATTAAGATAAATTGTTATTTTTTTAGTTGTTTGTTCAGAATCGTGATCTCTAGTTTTATTCTCAGTTTATTCAGAATTGTGTTGCTCTAATACATAGCTTGTGTATCATTTTGTTCTATTTAAAGTAATGTATAGACGGTAGGGCCCGAAAGTGACTCAAGCCCAGGGGCCCCCACCACCCTAAGTCCTGCCCTGAGTGTCGCATTGGTCTTTTCGCGTGATGGAAAATTTGCATAAAGTTTTATGATTTTGTACAAAAAAAAAGATAAACTTGGAAAGTTAAAATATGTTCTCAGAGCTGTGCACTGATTGTTTATGGACAGGTTAATATAGCTAGCGACACAAGTTCACGAGATCCAGTGCGTTACAGTGCAAACGGCACAACAGAGACTCGGCCATTACACGTAACCAGGGGCGTGGTTTGTGGGGGGATTTAAATCTATGCATTACAACCCCCCCAATATTTATACTATGATCACATGAAAACCCCCCCAATGTTCAAACCAAATCTACGCCCTTGCACGTAACCAACGGTTTTTATTTCATAATGTGATTTGCCATCCACTTTCATTTCTTTTACTTCAATAAAAGGTTAGATTTTTGAAAATAAATGTAATGAAAGATCAAAAGGATAAACACAGATTTATTTTTACAGTCATGTTTGATCATATATACCAGGGGGGCCAATAAATCTGGCCATTTTTCAATTATAGATTTTTAAAAAAGCATCTGAAATAATAAACTAAGTGCAATTTAGTGTTTTCAAAAATGTAGTTTATTCAATACATATGGATACTGAAATATCTGAATATATCCAATACTTATTTTCCGCAGAAAAGACACACGATACCAGCGTCTCTTTCTCTCTCATTTCTCCAACAGCGAGTTACACACAAACCCGCCTCTCCTCACTCTCGTTTCATTTGCTCCAGATGAATATTGTTACAGGCCTTGATTTTACGCTCACACACAAAGTTTGCGCACAGAAAGCCGAGTTCTTTTTCGCTGCTTATTTCGCTTTAACAGTCAACAGCAGCGTTTACATCGGGTGTTGATCGCTAGACACGATCAACACAAACACGACAGAGAAACTCTGCAGGCTTTTAAACATATGAGACGCCAGAGAAACACATTCACAATATTATATTAGTCATAATTATTATACTGATTACACACAACACATACGTTTTGATTATTGGAAAACATTATTAAAAACTATATATATATTTTAATTATTTGAAAAAATATAGCTAGCAATTCAAGAAAAATCCTGAATAAAACACATTTGCACATGAAAGCAAAGCCTTTTAATGTAATTATTACATGAATGGAATAAACCATCAGTAAACAATCATTTTCATGAGTTTGAGCACAAAGATGAAACACTTCACAAAGTTTTCTTTTGGTCCAGAAATCTTCAAATTTAGCTGCAGTTTATGCATTAAAATCAAGGCACTTGAAATACTGTAAACCGTTTCAATACAGATTAAAGCTCACTTCTCTCTTATAATTTTATAATCTTATAATAACTTAGAATTAATTAACTATAAAGTATATATGATTAGTTGATTACAGAGCATCTGCCCTTGACACGCTTCATTAAGTAAAATCAAAATGGACAATTCTAGTTTTTAATGGATATATAGTAAATTATTTATCGGTGCACATCATTATTGTTTTAATAATCTTGAATCAGAATAAGTTCCTCTTGCAGCATCTCTTCTCTGATGACGAGGGCGGGGCAACCTGTCAATCATAAGAGATCAGCTAATAGCAAACCACAACCATCCAATCAATTCCTCACAGACACAATCAAGCCCCGCCCACATTTGTGACTTCAATGGGGTCCAACGGTTTGAAAATGTCCGCTGGTTTGTCTAGATGAGACTCTTATTCTTATATTGATTGTGAGAGACTTTGAAGCTGCACTGAAACTCACATCTGGACCTTCAACCCGTTGGACCATTGAAGACACTATATGGAGAACATCCTGCAGTGTTTTCCTCAAAAACCTTAATTTCTTTCACACAGAAGAAAGAAAGACATGAACATCTTGGATGACGTGGGGGAGAGTGAATTATCAGGAAATTGTAATTCTGAGCTACTCCTGCTACTATAGGTCGTAGTAGTCGAGATGGGCTCCCGAGGGGTACGTGTCCTCCAACAGGACCGTCATGAGTTTGCTGACGGACTGGTCACAGGTGAGGAGCTGACCGTTAGCATGCATGACGCTAAACGTGTTCCTGAGAGCGTCGTCAGCAGAACTGCTCCTCGCCTGAAGCTGCATGTCCGTGTCCAGAGGGCCTGCGGGAACACCAGAATACAGCGTTATAAACAGGAACACCAGAACACAGTGTTATAAACAGGAACACCAGAACACAGCGTTATAAACAGGAACACCAGAACACAGCGTTATAAACAGGAACACCAGAACACAGCGTTATAAACAGGAACGCCAAAACACAGCGTTATAAACAGGAACACCAGAACACAGCGTTATAAACAGGAACGCCAGAACACAGCGTTATAAACAGGAACACCAGAATACAGCGTTATAAACAGGAACGCCAGAACACAGCGTTATAAACAGGAACACCAGAACACAGCGTTATAAACAGGAACGCCAAAACACAGCGTTATAAACAGGAACACCAGAACACAGCGTTATAAACAGGAACACCAGAACACAGCGTTATAAACAGGAACGCCAAAACACAGCGTTATAAACAGGAACACCAGAACACAGCGTTATAAACAGGAACGCCAGAACACAGCGTTATAAACAGGAACACCAGAATACAGCGTTATAAACAGGAACACCAGAACACAACATTATAATACAGGGTTATAAGCATTATAATATAAGCATTATATACAAGGTCTCACCTGCCAATTTGGCTACACAATATTTAAGTTTCCAGCCATTCAGAACTTCTACCAACCAACCAACCAACCAACCAACCAACAAACCAATCACCCAACCAACCACCCAACCAAACACTCAACCAACCAACCACTCAACCAACCAATCACCCAATCAACCACCCAACCAAACACTCAACCAACCAACCAACCACTCAACCAACCAATCACCCAACCAACCACCCAACCAAACATTTAACCAACCAACCACTCAACCAACCAATCACCCAACCAAACACTCAACCAACCAAACTCTCAACCAACCAAACACTCAACCAACCAACCACTCAACCAACCAACCACTCAACCAACCACTCAACAAACCAAACACTCAACCAACCAACCACTCAACCAACCAACCACTCAACCAACGTACCAATCACTCAACTAACCAACCGACCAATCACTCAACCAACCAAACCAATCAACCAACCAATCACTCAACCAACCAACCAATCACTCAACCAATCAACCAACCAACCAACCAATCACTCAACCAACCAACCAATTACTCAACCAACCAACCAATTACTCAACCAACCAACCAACCAATTACTCAACCAACCAACCAATCACTCAACCAACCAACCAATCACTCAACCAACCAACCAATCACTCAACCAACCAACCAACCAATCACTCAACCAACAACCCACCCAACCAATCACTCAACCAACCAATCACTCAACCAACCAATCACTCAACCAACCAATCACTCAACCAACAACCCACCCAACCAATCACTCAACCAACCAACCAACCAACCATCTAACCGACTAACCAACCAATCACTCAACCAACCAATCACTCAACTAACCAATCACTCAACCAACAACCTACCCAACCAATAATCTAACCGACTAACCAACCAATCACTCAACCAATCACTCAACCAATCACTCAACCAACCAACCAACCAACCAACCAACCAACCAACCAACCAACCAACCAACCAACCAACCACTCAACCAACCAATCACTCAACCAACCAACCACTCAACCAACCACTCACTCAACCAATCACTCACTCAACCAATCACCCACCCAACCAATCACTCAACCAAGCAACCAACCACTCAACCAACCAACCAACGAACCACTCAACCAACCAAGCAACCAATCACTCAACCAACCAACCACCCACCCAAACAATAACTCAACCAAACAATAACTCAACCAACCAACCAACCAACCAACCAACCAACCACCACTCAACCACCCAACCAACCAACGATCCACCCAACCAATCACTCAACCAACCAACCAACCAACCAACCAACCAACCAACCGACAAAACCACTCGACCAACCAACCAACCAATCACTCAACCAACGAACCACCCAACCAACCAATCACTCAACCAACCACCAAACTAATC